>JAPMOB010247491.1:0-14669 GCA_029875015.1 Lepomis gibbosus
AAAATATGTCTAGGTTCAAACTGACTGTAAAGTTTTAGACTTCTATTTTACATTAATAAAATCTTGCTCATTTCGTATTTCATTCCCATTCAGACTATCAGCAGCTAATAATTAAAAACTCACTTTTAAACTACATTTCTTTGTTTTAGCTGCACCACAGTCATCCTCACTCAGAAATATTAGCATCATAGCCTATTCAACATGTTCCAATCAGCTCCAGGGCCAATAATTGCACAAACGCCCCAGCTGCTACCTCGCTTTGGGGCGACAGACCCGGTCAAACAGTCACTTTATTCACAAGAATTTCAACTTTATGGAAAGGTACTAGCCTGACCCTATTAGCATGCCGACGCGCTAGCTTAGCTCGCTAGCTTATGTTGATAGTTACACAATTAAACCGATTAACATTAATAATTAAACAACATCTCATAACAAGGGGATAACTAGCGAAACATGTTAAGTTGTGTGTGCATCAGAAATACATTTCTGAATCTTGTCCTGTGCATTTGTGAATTTTGTGTGCATTTGTGAATTGTGTGTGAATTTGTGTATCCTGTGTTTGTATTTATGAATCAAGTGTGTGCATATATGAATCCTATGTGTGCATATGTGAATCCTGTGTGTGCATATGTGAATGTAGTGCGTGTATTTATCTTTATTGAGACTCTTTTAGCTCCATAGGTGTATATTCTGGTAAAAACTACAGTCTGATCCAAAAAAAGACATGATGAGTGAGTGTCAGTCTTCTGTAACCTGTCTTGGTGTAGAGCACCAGAACGTTGGTTCTCGTCCTGAGCAGCTTCTTAAAGTCTTTGTGGTCGCTGACTTTCTCAATGAGAGGAGACACCTTCACCGCTTCCAGCACTGGCAGCAGCCACACCTGGTGAAACACACAAATACAAACTTCTGTTAACAAATCAGTTGTGTGATATAGCCAAGTAATTTGTCATTTAGTTGACGCCTCTGGAGCAACAAAGGGTTAAGTGTCAGGGACAGGGCTCTTTATGTTACCATGCAAAATGTGTCCATAGTACAGTGCATAGACAAAGGAAACGTAGGAAAAACTGGCATTGAACATCTGGTTAGATTCATATACTTGACTTTTATACATTGATCACATAGGTTCACATTTAAACCAAAGTTGTGCCAATTTTAGAGTCTGTTATTTATGCAATGTTACCCCAGCAAATACTGCTGAATAGATTCTTTTATTTAAAAAGGCCAATAAGTACAACTACACAAGAAACATAAAAATCTAACGCACAAGATTGCCGTGAAATTTACTGAGCACATTCATGCTTATAAAGCCATAACATTCTATTTACATTTTGAACTTTACTCAAGTGCCTTCCTCAGGAAAACCTTTTTATTTTTAGCCGCAATTCTGGCAAAGCTCTAACTGTCAGTAGGTAAGCAACAGGGTGAGTACGGGTGGGTACATCTGCATCATTAGTCTGAATGGCTCTTTCGACTTTTCAAATACTGGTAGTTGTGCTAATGGTATCAAACACCTAATATGGGAAACAAAGCCCATATCGAGAGGCTTGTACTTTAATGAAAGACAAAGAAAAAAAATAAACAAGACAGATTATACTCAAGTCATATGCAGTTAATTCCAGGAATTCTAATTGGCTCTGTGCAATCAGCGTTCATTAAAAAAGCCCTTCCTTTCTGCATAAGGACAACTAAATTGGACACCAAACATCGTCTGCTCACTCAGCGTATCCTGTCTGATGCGTGATATCACCTGTAATTAAAACAAGCACCTGTCAGACTGCTTTCTTAATTTTAACTCCCACCTGGATGCTCTTCTGGGGTGAATCAGTAAATTTTAAAATTAACATACAGAAGCCAAAGGACAAAGCAGAGGAGAAAAGTATGAATAGACAACTTGGACGAATATATTAGCAAGTTTTCAGGGGGGCAATTTTGTCATTTTATTTGGGAGGGTTGAGGGGGAGATATGTTTTTATTTTTTCAACTTGAAGTCAGTGTGCTGATTAGGTGATGTGATGACAAGATCAACAAATCATTTTTGTGAAGGGTGGGCTAACTAAAGGCTGGCTTGATGACACCTAACTGCATAGGTGGACATTCAGTGGTTAAGCGAGCAAGGAGCTGAGGGTAAGAATAGGAAGATATGACAGGCTATCTTACTTATCCAGTCACTTTCCAGCCTTAGATGGGGCCTTTGGTATATAAGAGGGGGAAGTCAAAATATTATGTGGTACAATATTCTACAGCACAGAAAATTTCTTTCTGAGGTGTGTGGAGCTGAAAGATGGATCCCAATATCAACTAAACTGTTTTTTTGTTTTAATGCCACACAATCACATTGTAAATATGATCTTATTCTAGGGCTAGATATATGAAGAACAGACAGTTTCTCTTAGGATGTGAAAGGAACACAAGTTTTTGAGTATCAATTACCTTTCACGCTTGAAATGTAGCTCTGAAAGTAGCTGTGGTGTAGCTTTCTAACTTACAGAAGGAAGCCTATAGTCACAACAAACACACATATAATAAATAAATAGTACATCTCAAACCACTCCTGCAGTATAATCCATTTTCAATCAATTATTAAAAGTTTCTATTGACATTTTGTTTTTTGGAGTGACTCTCCCTTGGAATCCATTACAACTTCTGTAAATCCAATATAGGCACAGCTGCCATGTTCTGCGAGAGATCCATTTACATGGAGCCACCTTTCAGCTAGTAGGTGCATAATGCTACAGACTTTTGATAGAGTTTTCCTAATTTGGGTTTTGTGGCCAACAAAGTGACTGGATAATGTTAGTCCAAGCAAGGTCAGACAGTCTTTCCCTTAATACATTTTCATCACAGGATTATTTATTTTAACATAAAGATCTGCTCACAGAAGAGCTGACTTATTTTTGTAAAATGCTGTTTTTGCATAAATCATGTTTAGGGAGAGAGGTAAAGCACAAGAGAGCCTTCTACGGTCACAGTCTCTCAAAAGCACTGATAGTGTTTTGAACCATCAACCGTCGATTATATACAGTTTCAAACAGATTTCGAGTTAACTACTGGTCATGCATGAATTGGAAAACAACAACACTTGGTTACTTAGGTACATCAATGGACAAACAGGCACATTCCTAAGTACTTCCTGTAGCAATGAAATGCACAGGCTGATACCTACAACTACAGTCGAGGCAGCTGAGAACAAAAGTGATGTTGTTGTCAAGCCAACACTGCTGATGGCTGTGATACGATGTGATTTTTCCACCAACTGAGGCAAGCGCCATCTTTGACAGACATGCAATAACAGAAATAACTAGATTGTGCTGGGGACAGATTCCCCACAGAGCATCATAAGTGGCAGGCCCATTCAAAAGCAGCATTACTGCACTGCTGTCGATTTAAGCTGGAGTTGTATTACAATGACGCACATGCACAGGCAGCTAAAACAGAAAACACTGAGTTCAGATGATATGACGAATGGAAGTTACAAAAATGAAATGATAATAAAAATTGTGACAGTAATGTAATTTACTTTCATGGTCTCTGTGAAGTGACGGTGCTCTCTTCTTTTCTGAGGCTGCTTGCCTTGTACAATAGCAACAGCAATTTTTCAACTTGAACTGCAAATGATAAATGCAAGCAAGGCGAGACAACATGATAACTCTTCCAAGTCCAAGATAACAATTTGTGCAATAAAATCTTTTGTAAATGTACATTTTTTGTTTTGTTGTCCTATGTTTAAGAGAGCGTAATGTACATTTTTGTTACTAGTGAATATTTGTTCAAAAGCTCACATTCAATGCTATTTAATTAAAACTCTTGTAATCCATGATACTGCGCAATGGATCAAAATGGAGTGGAGGCCATACAATGCGTTCAGAAATTAGCATATTCCTGGATTCAGTCTTTCATTGGTACGGTCATGATGGTCGGTTTCTATGGATTCAAGGAAAGAGAGAGTTAATTGTGCCCTCTTCATAAAAAAACAACACAAAAAACAAATGGTGCACTTTCATTTTCACATCCATTACCCCACTGACTTTCATAGTACAATCTAGTATGATAGCGTCTGGATGAAATGCACGCAGATTTTTGTATAACAATGAGGGCACAGTGATCTATTTATTCCTTGAATTTCTAATAACTGACCCTTCTTATCATCACTAAGTGGGATGCCAAACCCATGAATATGTGCATGGTTTCTGATACTGAATTCATCATTCACTCTCTCCTGTCTACTGTGATCCATTATAAAGACTTGAAGGGTAAGCAAGCAGAATTAGAAGCTGCCTCAAATGCAACACAAGATGCTATAATATTTAGTGTGGGCAGCATATGATCTGAAATTTTTATATTTTACACTAAGTTGTAACTAATTATTATTTCTATTGATCAATATATTGATAATTTGTATGTATATTTTGGCTACACAAAAGACAAATGCCCATTAAAAGTTATAGAGCCCAAAGTGATGTCCTAAAATTGTCAGATTAACGGTCAAAAAATTTAAAGGAATTAATTTTCCAATAACACAAAATTGGGAAAACAAATCCTCAATATGTAAGAGGCTGTAGTCTGAGCAGATTACTTGATTAGTCGTTTAACCCTTTCTACCTTAAACCGTTTTTTTGTGGTTTATTTACACGCTTTTGGCATTAGTCACAACATGCTATAGACATGTGGGAAATGCAAACATGTCTGTTTATGAATGGATAGGGGATATAATATCCAGCGTCACTGATCAAAGGAAGAGGCTGGTAATATTGTATATTTCATTTTATTGCAAAACAAATCGAATGAAAAGACCAAAACCAAGAATAAATGTATAAATATATAATGCAAGCCTTATCACTTAATGCTCTGTTAATTGTTCAATCAATTCCCTAACTACGTTGCTTGATTTATTTGTACACATTGTCTCAATCTTGGGAAATAATCTCCAAATAATTTCATTGTCAAAATAACTGAAACAATAAAGATCTACAGAACTACTTACATTAATATTTTCCAGTTAGATTTAGTGTACCTGTTGACTTGAGGACAACCCATTTGCTTCACTGAACTCTGCCTCACGTCTCAGCTGGCAGTTGGCCGATACAGAGAAACCCCACCAGTGACTACCAATCACTCAGCTGTGTACCACGACAGCTCTGGAGGCATCCTTCACCTTGCCATCACTGTGAGAGGCATTATAATGGTGCTGCATCCATACCTTCCCAACACTGTCTTTGCCCATTATCACTACCTCCTCAACGCGCGCGCGCGCACACACACACACACACACACACACACACACACACACACACACCAGGAGGACAGCCTCACTGGTACAAAGCGGATCAATGGAGAGGAGACACAAGGAGAGCAGCATGATTTGGTGTTACAAACACAAACTCATTTTTCCACATACAGTAGTTACACAGGAGTCAGACTAAGGAATGCTAAATAAGAAAGAGAAACACATACATAGGTAAGATGCAGGAGTTTTGAACCACAATTGCAGGGTTACTACATTGGATTACTTTAGTTTTAGATATGTGTATAAACTGGGTGTATACACTGATACTGATTAATCTGCGATAAGCCAATATCCTATTAGCCTGCTAAAAAATTGGTATGGCTCAAAACACTAAAAGAGTTGACTAAAAATGACCCTGTCCAATCCCAGTGTTTCCCATTTATTACCTAGACTGTTGCCGCCCACCACAGTATTATAATGTACCCGGAAATATTTTTACACTTCCTAATGTAATATATGAGAAGCTGTGAACAAAAAAAAAAGACATGTCTAAATCTGTACTCTCCTCTACAAATCCTGTACTTTTGCAGAGAGTTCGCTATATTTCTCTGTCCTCTCCTCTACGTGTTTGACTGAGGGCTGGGTTCAGCACAGAGGACAGGAAGAAAGACTGAAACAGACAGATGGATGTGTTCTTTATTCTTTCTAAACTGCATTCAGTATTTTTATGTCAGGAAACTTTTTTTACTGACATTTTACATTTGTTTCCAGTGAGATATTATTGTGTTTATATAATGACTACTGTTGCTGCTCTAGAAACAGCATTTAGTTATATTTATAATAAAAATATATTCTAATCCTGTTCTGATTTTTTTTAAATGATAAGAATAATAAAAAAAACACTCACTTTTTAGTAAGTAAAGAACTGGTAAGAGTACTGATTAAAGAACGGGGCAGATACGAGTAGATATTCCTATCAATAAACACTCCAAGTGCTGGTTAATGGCTTCACCCTTACTTTGTGAGAGTGAGCAAATCCCAATACAAAATAAATCCCTTCACTATAAGCCTTGTTTAACCGGTGTTATTTTGTGATTATTATTTTTATGGCACACAGCACAATCACTCACAAAAATGTGAAGGATTACTTCAGGACATTGCTTAGGCCTACTTCATCATTCAGTGAGAATATATGTTCCACTGTTTTTCTTGCTGAGTGTAATGTGAAAAACTACAGCCTGTGTGTTTGTTTTATCAATATTGTAACGATAAAAGCATGTGAAAACACTGGGAAACACTAAATCCAGTGTTGCAACCATGCTCAAAACCTGGGCTCCATTCAAATGTCACAAAAGCTGCCAACTCTCTCTGATGGTGGTCACAATGACACAACATTTTAAATGTCAACTAGCACATGCCAAGTGTGATCTCTCAAAAAATCCATTCTTATAAATGCAATTTGAAATTCTTTGAGTTAAACTTGCATTCTGTGATTAGGCCACAGGACAAACTCAGACTCTGTACTCTGAGGAAATCCATTAGTGCTTTACATCGACCGTCCTTATCTGCCATAAAGGTATGTCCTGTCACGTTGCTGTAAAAAAAATATGGCGGTTACTAAGCAGCAGGTGCCCAGCCCCTGCCTGCAAGCCCACACCCTCCATCTGCTGTGACAAATCTGCTTAATAAATGGCATCCAGTTCTAGGGGCAGTACTGAATCAGCACAAATCACACCAGTGTTTGTCAAGCACTTGCCTTGAGTTTCGTCTGACTAATGAGCCAGTCAGGTGTATGTTGGTGTCTTCGGACTGGTTAGGCAGTATCCGATAACACACTCAGAGCACCGATTTAGAAGCTTCTTAGCCCTCAAATGAGCAGAGGAGCAATCAATTAGCAGCTTTAGCAGCTATCACATTTCAGCTATCTGCAATGGAAGACGCTCAGCCTACAAACATGCTACCAAGCCGCTGTTGTGGGATGGGTTATGAAACCTCAATTCTTTTCTGGTACCTACCGAAATATGTCTGCAGAAATGGAGGACGTACAGAAAGACGCCATTGAATGTCTTGTCAGATTCCTAGTCTTGTTAATTTAATCATATTTACTGGTCATAATTTTGCTCGTTAAGGATTATGGTTGGGTGCTCCTGTTTAAAAAACACTGAACATTTGAGGAGTTTGACTTTCTTCATAAATAAAAGATTGTTTCATAATGAAAATGCTGAAAATATGCACAGTAGCAATGTTTGAGGATATACTCATCAGGAATGATAATTGTAGATCAATTTTGGTTAAATTCAACACTTTATCCTGTTTACTGAGAGTCACACAAGCTCATGGGTGCCTTATCTAGAAGTCAAAGGCAACTGGATTTGCAGTTTTATTCTTGAAGTCGTTTTGATGGACGGCTTTTTGTGTTTCTGTGTGCAGTATGATGGTAATCCTCCCGAGTGTTGAGACTGGTCTAGTGTAGCCCATACAGCATTTCGTTGGACTCACCCAAGTCACGGCAGCATTTAATACTTTGTACATGATAGTGTTAACAAGTTTTGGCGTCCTGCCACTGTTGTTGTGGGTGGATAATATATACTATAAGAAGTAAGTGGTTTATGACAACATATTAGGGCCATTGTAGGTTAAAAAAAAAAAAAAAAAATTACAGAGCGAGAGAGGGGGTAATAGTCAAAATATACAAGATTAAAGGCTTACTTTATGAGAAAAAATATGGATATATTCTGAGATTAAAGTGGTAGGCCAACTTTCAGAAAATAAACTCAAATTTGCAAGAAAATAACATGAATTATAAAGTCACAAATTTGCCAAAGAAAACCTCCAGATGTGTTTGTGTTATTCAATGCAGGGTATGTAGATGTTAATAACAACACTTGTCACATAAGCCAGTTTTCACAAACCAGTATTATGAGATACTGATATATTGACTGAGATACACATCCTGTTCAAAGAACAAAAGCATAAAAGCTGGAAGAGAATTGCAGACATTTATAAATAACTACGATGTGACACATGCTTTCAAGTGGCTTTCTTGCAGTCCTTCATATCTGCCTAACTGTCTGAAAGATCCACCTCTTCTCTTAAGTCTACGCTGTCTCTTATCTTGTATTATTAATGACTGGGGAAAAAAACAGAAAACACTTTGTGGTGGGTGACAAGGACAAAATTAGCCATTGTATTATGGCAATATTGATATGCTGCCGCTAATAATTATTTCCCATCATCTGTCAGTTGTTTTTACTATTAATTTATCAACCATCTGGTCTATGAAATATTTAAAAATAGTGCCAATCATAATATCCTAGAGTCTATGGGTGACATCTTCAAATAACTTGTTTTGTCTGACCAAAACACAAAACTAAAAAGGTATATGATCACATCAAGAAATTAGAACTTAGTACGCTGAAAATGAATTAAATGATTTTCAAAACTGTGTGAATTTTTTGCTAATCTAATTTAGTGTAATCAAATAAAAATTTGTCACAATGTTCAGTATATTCAGATTCTCATTCATTAATTCACCACACTCATTTACATGGTTGTAAACAGAAATAGAGAGTTTTTAAGTTCTAAACAAAATGTGAAAGAATTTCAGCAAAATTTATCTTCAACAAGGCAACCAAAGAATGCATTGGAGACTTCAGACAGTCATTGTCTTTAAGGGATTAACAACTAAATATTAAACATGATCACTTTACTTAAGGTGTTATCTGGTCCAATTACGCATGCCCCCCTGAAATAGGGGTACTATATAAGTCCTACAGCGTACATCTGTTACAGATGTAAACACTGCCGAATTAGAGCTGCAAGTCAGCACTTTAATCCCATAGTCACGATTTCATTTCAGATCCAGTGAGCTGTGGCACAGTGCCAAAATAACAAATAGTGCCACTCTCTAAATACATATAGAGAGCACTGTGTGTACACACCCAAGGTGCAGCCTTGTTTGCAATGGCAGCTGCTCAACAGGAAGCAAAGCATGAACAAGTCTGTATCAGTATTAAGCACAGTGAGGCATAAATGTGACACGTTACTTTTTTATTGCTTAATATAATTGCAGAGCATTTTCACTGTAGATTTATTTAAATGTTTTCCCTATAGTTCCCCATAGCAGTGTCTTTTGTTTATTTCTGTACAGTATGAAAATCAACTAGAAGACTCACAGTGAACTTGAGGTCGGCTTTGGATTTTGCTAATGTTACATTATTATCTTTTGGTAATGAAGTTAAAGTGAGAAATGACTAGAAAAGTCTGAACTGTGTTACCACACAATAATGTCACTTAAATTGATACAGACTGGATGCTCAGTTCGCTAATTGATTGTCATGACATACTAAAATGACTAGGGACCACATGAACATTTATTGCAGGACTAGGCTATTCTGTGAAACGGCACCAGTCTGAGCTAGCGGAACCTAATAAACTAGCAACTGAGCATATGTCATAACTTTAAACTTAACTGTCCTCAAATACACAAGAAATATTCTTCTTGTAAGAAGGCTGATGGATACGTAGCTACACATGTGGAACTTACAGGAATACTTACCATATAATAATATTTTATGTCACTCATTCAAATACTAAATATGTGCTGTAGGTGAATTGAATATTCTGGATCTTTGGACACCTTGTGTTTGAATTGTGAAGGGCTTTTCCACTATTTTCTGACATTATAAAGAATAAACATTAGAGAAAACAGATTAGGTTAGATTAGATTAGCTCAGTAGATAATAAAAATTATTCATAGCTGCAGCCCGACTCTAAAACATAACGTTACTGTGCATTTTTTATTCGGTGAAGATTCAGTTCTGACAGTCACATGACATGGAAGGATACTTCCTCCAAAGGGCACTTCTGTTAAACACAGATATCCAACAGCCAGCTCACACCCACCTGTGAATGGCCAACACTTTCGTCCAAGTCAAAAAGTTTTGAACTTTCAATTCCTTTTTCAAACTCATACGACTGGACCGTTTCTGTGAGTGTTAATAGCAACAGCCAAGCCTAAATGAAACTAAAAACAGCAGCAACTGTTTAAACATTAAAGTGCAGCGTCAGGCTAGAGACAGAACAAGTTAGCTCACCGGGTCTGGGTCTTAAGGGTTTACCATTTTCACAGGACGTTAGTTATGGCTCAGACACAGGGGAGGGACCCCGACTAACGTTACACAGGCGAACGTTGGCCAGAAATCCGCTCTGTGTATGCAGTTAAACTACATAGGTAAACCCTGTGGTGTCGCCCGCGCCACAGAAACCGCAGTCCACCCCACAGTATTACTAGCTAGTTAAATCTGATCACCAAGTTCAGGCAAGGGCTGTCAACTTTACCTCCTGCACGGGCAGGCTAGTAGGAGACGCGATGAAGAGAGATTTAGATATTTTCTCTCTCTTTCTCTCCTGAAATCCTTAACAGAAACAAACGCCCGCAACCGCGCACGGTACTGTCACAGGCAGCCTTTGCACTTTGCACCACAGACAGAGGAGGCTCGTTTGACTCACCAGCAACACCAACATGAACATTTTCGCCTCTCTCATCCGACTCCCGAAGCGGTTCCAAGAGGCCATGATGCCGTTGCCACGTCTGGATACGCAGGCGCAATCGGTTTTCCCTGGATTCTTGGGCACGACGCAAGGCTTCTTGGGAAATGTAGTTTTGTGAATACTCGGTGGGAGGTGACACACCTCCGAGCAACCAAATACTCCTTCATGCTGTTGTGATAGCAATGAGTGTAAGTAGGCCTAATATAGTCTGCATGATTTAGATTTTATCAGCATAATGCAGCCGTATTGCAAAATAATTAATTACACAAGACGGTAATAAGTAAATTGGCCTGTGATTGAATGGCTCTTAATTACTAGCTATTTGTCAATTCGACTTCCGCTGCTTTGATTATAGGCCTAGCTGTAAAATGTGCTCCACAGCATCTGATTTATGCAGTGCTTGGGCCAATACGGATAGCCTATTTAAAAAAAGCTTTATATTTGAAGAGGGTGATAACAATATAGCCTATAGCCTAGTAGAATAGAAAATGGAAGCATTGAAATTAACGTTATTTTCAGTTCAGTTTGTTTATCGTTTGTAGTAGGTCTATCAAACTGAGGTATAAAGAAAGAAAACATAAAGCATAAATAAGTTTTTAATGGAATTTGGTTTGCACATTTTTTCCTCATCAGGTTTTGTAATATAAATCACACCCACCTGTTTGTAGTTTATAGCCTGCATCATGTTCGATAGATTAGAAAATAGAGAATAAAATAAAATTGGGTTGTTGCTGCATCAAAATAATGTACAACTGCATAAAGTAATGTTTTATAGTTATTGTTTGCTTTGCTAAAGAAAGAAATCAGCATTAAAACGTTCTGAATGGCGTTTGTTTTGTAGCATCGATGTTAGCTATACCTTTTCTCATCATGATGGACACTTGTTTGCTCATCATGTTTAATAGCCCAATTATGTAAAATTAATTTTATGGATTGCGATTGACTTGTGTTACTTTCCTTAACCTATAGCCTACTACACCTGGCTGACATATTTTAGGTTCACTGTCTACTTTGGACAAAACAGCAAAGCAAAGAAAACACTTAGATTCCTAGTGGAGTTATTGCCATGTTACCCCCGCACACACCTATCAGGTAGACTACTGTAAAGTCCCAGACAACAACATGCAGGGCAAACCTTTCCAGACCTGTGTGTCATTCGGGTACACGCTGTGATTCAGTCTCAAACGTTGTCTGCTTTTGCTCTGGACGAACGTTGTTGCGACACTTCCATTTCTCCGGGGCTGTCCATGCGTACTTCCTCCCCACTGCGCTTGGAAATCGGCCCCATCTTTGCTGTACAACACCCCCTCACCACACCCCCACCCCCTCAAACCTTGGTATCGTCCGAAGCTGAAGGAGAGAGAGAGCGCAGTTGTTGGCTGCAGGTCGCTCGGAGAGGGACGCAAGCAACGGCTGAGGACAACACTTCTGTCTCTACTGCTCAGAGTGCAGGTCTGATTCTCTCCTCATCTCTGCTTGGCATTGTCATCAACTTGGGGAATACAAACACCTTCGAAGGTAAAAGAAAAATCACTTTTCCTTCTTTCCTTTGGCAAAATACCTGAAATAACTGATACAAAAGCACTTTTTAGGTGTGTTGTGCACCAGTTTTTCAGCTTGTATTAGATTTTGCCGTTACATTCGAAATGGATGTAGCTCGACTTTGGGTTTTTAGAGCCTACTGGACAAAATCAGCACAATAGCCCTCTTTAGCCTGGGTAACCTGCATAGATCAAATTTAAAAAATAATAATCATCCATCACTAAGGGTTTGACGGCTCGCGAGCTTAATTCGACCATGCCCTGGGCTCCGTTTTTTTTTCTAGATGGATGTTTCTATCAGAGCAGGGTTTGATCAATGTGGCGTTTTTTATTGTAAATGTCAAACTCTTTTCTGCGCTTTTGCCCACTTTGGCTGATTCAGGCGAGGTGGTTTGTCCGTTGATAGCATGTGTTATTCAGAGCAGTTAGCAGCCCCTTTATGCCACGCCAGTTTTACTTTCCACTCACGTTTCATCCCAGGATCAGAGGAGCATTTGTGGGCTGCAGGAGCTGCCTGTGCCTGCCACATTAGCGCTGTCTCAAACTTACTTTGTGCTGTACGCTGCTCGTAGTCCTGATCTAGAAGAGATATGAACTTTAAAAAATAATATTCAGGACACCCTTCATTGATATGATCTTTCCGGAAAGTGGATTGCGCAAGTGGCGCGCGTCCCAATTGCATTTTATGTCAAATTGTCTATATTCTAACGTAACCTAATTTGGGTTACAAATGTGTGGCGTACAATTAACCATCGTGTTGTCCTTTTCCCAACTTTGTTAGTGTATTTTGTTTACAACTGCCCATAATGATTTCTTTGCTTAAGAATTCCATTTAACAAATTGGCTTTTACGCGCGGAATGCGCATCTTTTGCGCACATCCCAGGAGTTTTACAATATGTTATTCTTTCCAAATCCCAGCAAACGTTCGTGGGCCTAATTCTGCGAGAAAACACTCACAATCAGCTCGGAAAGTCATTATTCATGAGCCTGTCATTTGGATGGATGGCTTCTCCATTTCCCCCGATACATACAGACATTCCAGATCGGTTTTATTTTAAATTGAGAAGAGATAAGTGCGCAGCAAAAATCTCCCCACTGTGGGGATTTCGAATAAAGAGACACAATAACATAAAAAGGACATTTCCCTCTTGCATTCATCTAAGTTGATTATTCTGAAATATATTGTTGGAGCAGGACACGGGCTGTGTTGTTGGAGAACAACAGAGGGCAGTATTGAGCAGCACTCTGCAGCTGCGATAACACCTTGCCAGGTGAAGTTTGCGGCATGTGCTGGACTATGTGTTTTGCTCTCCACAAGTGAGCACAGAACAGTTCTGCAGATGAGCTTGTCTGTGCACCAGAGCAAAGGTGCAGCACTCATCCAAGCTTGGACAAATGAAAACATATAGGAACATTGCTTTATGGATTATTGCTTGTGTGATTTTTTTTTTTTGCTTCAGGTGATTAAATGTCAAGCGCGTTTGAACGAGCTTTTATCTGCAGGCGGTTTACTAGGAACACCTTTCAGAGACATTTAGTCCGTAGCAGGCATTTTTCGAGGCTTAAAATATCACATTCACTCGACTAAATTAATCAAACAACTTATTCACTTGAAAGCTATTTTCCAGAACACACTTTCACCCGCAACTACCACCACTGGGGCTTTCAGAAGCTTTTTTAGAGCTGCACTCCATTCTTATCTGTAATTATATTGAGCCTCAGCGGTTCTTTGTCTTCAACAGCACAGATGAAGGACATTGTATTATTCATTAACACTCAGTGCACCTGAGCATGGCTGGTTTGAGTTTAAGGAAAGTGTCCGGTGACATAAGGTTGTTAGTGTTGCAGTTTAGTCTTTTTGAAACCACTTTGCATCTCTTGAGAAGATGCCATCGACAGAAAATATTTGTACTATTCTCCACAAATCATTTGATAATTACTATTAGTGATCCAATAATTGTGCACACAGCACGGAATCTTGTTTTATTCAGTCTTATTCCACATCTAAACAACCACATTCTCACCGCCTGGAATTAAACAGCAGTTGGCACAAGTCTTGTTTTTATTTTGTTAATTCATCAACACGTATGAAAGTTCCATATTTCCCCCATCGTTTGATTGATATTCATGTATTCTTACAGGTTTTGTCAGGCCCACATGCTTGTCTTATGGATGATTAACGCTTTTGTTGTATGAAGAGCTGTTTTAGTATCCTGGGTCAGTCCTTTCAAATGGAAAACAGGTTTTCATCTTTGATGAACTTATGAGGGCTCTTGACAGGTCCTGGTGGGGGGGTGACCAGACCAGCAAAGCAAAAGAGATCTGAAACCGAACACAAACTGGATGGAGC
>JAPMOB010247491.1:16880-40111 GCA_029875015.1 Lepomis gibbosus
GTAATATAAAAATGTCACCTTTGTCTCTAGGAACTTTGAACAATTTTAGTATGGTCTGAGATAAAACAGACAAGCAATTGATAGATTAATCAATAATGAAAATAAGTATTTGTCGCAGCACTGGTTTAATGTAATGCTATTTCACATAATTCTCAAACTTGCACTGCTGCTTGAAAATCATCATGAGAATGTTACTCTACTCTCAGTTACTCTTCATTTCTCCTCTGTTGGTCAGTTGAAGGACAGCTTTTAAACTGAAGGTGTTTTTCCTAAGGCATGGAACTACACACAGACACTCACACATTCCCATTGTTATCGCTCTTGGTATTAGTTGAGGTGTGTGTGTGAGTGTGTGTTGTGTGCAAGCATGCGCTCATACGTACAGATGCGCATGCGTGCATGTCTGAGCAATTTGATTTTTCTCTTTGTATGCGTGCGAAGCGGACGTGAAGGCATGTGCCTTTTCTCTCCCGTCCCTCCTCTGTTCAGCCCCGGGAAGGTCTGAGCAGGGTGAGAATAAAAGGGGCGCATGAGGAGGAGAAACTACTCCCACAGTTGATTTGGCCATTGTGGGGGGAGGAACACTATTCCCATTGATGCTCTGGACGCATGGCTGAAACCCCCAGAAGCTTTAGGAAGGGAGCTTATTCAAGGCTTGATGTGACCCGGAGGACTGGGTTGGAAGATGGGTGTTGAGCCCATTGTGGAGATGGTGGGAACATTGTCCCCGCTCTGCTGCTTTAATACCACTTTGAACCACTGGCTCTGTGAGCTGGATGAGCTCTCAGGTTGTCTGTTTTTGCTCTGGAGAGGTCTCTTATGTTAGAGGTGTCATGCACTTTCCTGCAGTCTGCCATCAGAGAATCTATGATGATTTTTAATTGAATTGAACTATTTAGTAGAGCTGAGCTGTGTTTTGTGTTTTAGAATTGTAAAATAGATTTATGTTTTGCTTCCCAACCAACACACAGTCAATGTTGGTTTCTTTTACCCACCTATGGAATCCTTCCCTAAACTCAACCAAGTAGTTTATGTCTTAATCGAACCAGCCTTTTGAGTTGTTAGATCAGAAAATGTTAATACAGTGCATTTGTCTATCATTTAAAATCACTGACAATCATATCATCACATTAAGTCAAATACAAACTGGTGACAAATTCCAATAAAAAGCAGTATAAAGTGACTTAGTAAAGTCTTGGACCTCCACAAGCCTCCACAACAGCTTGGGTATGTTTGGGTATTTGAACAAAAAATACCCTGAGAACTACTGTGTTAAGTGTCTTCATCACACCCTTGCTTTGAATCCTCGGCATTCCTCTCAATGATGTCTGGTTTTCAGGTATTTTACTTTGAAAAGCCCCATTGTGCACTGCTTTAAGAAACCCTCCTAATGGAATAAAGCTCATTTTTGCCCTGCCATACCCTCTAAAATGGTTGTATCTCTTCCAAATGGAGTCACAGGGTGAGAGCTAAACTCCTTTCTTGAGTCTGTGCTCAGTGAAGTAATAGGTTTGCAGTAAGCCCTCCAAACAAGGCTTGGATTAGGACACATTGGCAACTCCTGTGGTATTTATCTAGCTATGTACTTACACACTGACAGGAAAGAAAGTGACTTTATAATATGTTTTTACCAATTTTCCTCTTGTATTTGGATTCTTTTTTGGCATTGTAAGAGGCTGTCATGCTTCAGTTTGTCATCTCAAGGCTATTAGCTAAAGCAGATCAGAGTTCCTGATGTGTTTACCTAAAGTTTTATTAGCATTGGTTTGTTTCCAGTATCAAACTTTGATTAACTGCCTCTGATAGGGTGTATAACTGGCTCATTAGAGAGTACAGCACATGGATCTTTGCTGGTCAGCAGTCTGGTGTTTGTGAATGTTCCTATTTGTTTGAACATGCATGTCTTTGTGTCCGTGTGTGCATATGTACGTCTGTTTTTGTTTTTCTATATTTGCGTTAAAGGCTAGGAAATCAGCAGTTAACGATAGCAGGCAGCTGGTCTCCACTTTCACTGTTACCCACAACCCTTCATCCCCATAGCACATGTAATTGGACAACCACATGTCAGGCTGTGATTTGCAGTATGAGACTAATGATTTTGCAGCACTAAATATATTGAGAGCAGTTGTCCCTTTGTCAAATGTAATGCATTGGCTAAATTCACTGGAAAGTAGAGAGTGACTGGGGTGAGAAAAATCTCTCTGTCCCAGATTCTGTTTGATTTGCCTGATCCTTGTCTCATCCACATACATTTCCTCTGCTTCCTGTCATAATGGAAACAAAACATTTTGCTTTGAGGCTGGGTTATAAAAGCTTTTGTCTTGATGAATTCTCAAGTTTACCTGATAATGGTAACAATGATTTTTTTTAAATACATTGGTGTGTGGTATTTTCTTTCACATGTCGGCTCAGTTCTGATTTGTTTATCAATTTAACGGCTGTATGACCAGTTAAAGATGGTGAACTTTTTCACTGAAATGTTTGCTAAATGTTGGAAATTTAGGTCATTATAGGACCTGAGTAAATTAAGGTCAGTAAAAAGATTCACAGTGTTGGTAATTGAATTTGGTCTGTTGTCTAGTATTATTCTGTATCGATGTGTGGTAACGTGGACTTGACATTGCTTTGTCCTTGTTGTGTTTGTAAAACAAACTATTTTATGGGAAATTTCAATGCATATTACTAAACAATATTTACTTTTCCACATCTAATCTTGCTCTTGAAAAGTCCCACCGCTGTCCCATTTAAATGTCACACAACAGCAGAGCAGAGGATGCATCACATAATCAACTGTGGAACGTGAACAGGTCCAGTGACAAGTGTAGCAGCTGGAAAATCAAATGCGCTGCAGTACACAGATACACAGACATTGATAGTGCTGTTTATATAGTTTCTGATGGTTTCTTTATCATTTTATTCATCTTCAATTTTTGTATTTCCATTTCTGTGAGAAGTTAATCTTTCCCTGTTAGAATCCAGGGCCTCTAAATGTTTTATGCTGCATGTGTTATTACTTTCCCTGAACCAAAGAAACAAAGCCTGCCTTTTAGATAATTGCATGTCTCCTCAGCCACCACAATGAAATCCGAAAAACCTTTTGTTACCAAATCATTTATTTGTTACCCGTCACTTGTTTCTATATATTCTATACCCTCATGGTGAAACCCACTATCATGCTGACATGATAATATCATCTTTTAAATGCCATTCATAATATGTTCTTTATTATTCTCTTATCACCAGCAATTTCTCACACAATCTGCTTTCAATGCCTCTGCTCAATTTCCCATGGAAAATCAACATCAGAGCGTGCATGTGTACAAGATACGGCATGGTTCTGAATTGAGGAATGAGTGACAAAGGGGAGCAATAACAGATACCACATACTCTTTTGTGTGGCAGCTATAGGCCTATTTCACATTTCAGATGCCAAGACATTTCAACATGCTCACAGAGAATCAGAGCGGGCTATTATTCAGTGTCTGCGTTTGATAGCTTTTCTCATTTGACCTGGGTAGCAATGAGCACCTAGCTGTACACTAGCTTAACCTGCCAGACGCTCAGGAGAAATTATTCTACTCTGTCTTTTGACCTTTTTGTTTGGCTGCCAGAAATCTCTTGGTCTAAAGCCAACAGACAGACTGGAGTTTTTCTCCACCGAAGTGGCTGATTTGGGATTCACGTTGCGTGTGAGCTGTAGGCTCAATTCTAGAGTTGAGGATTGCAGGGGGATTGTGCTGCAAGAGGAGCCTTAATCAAGAGCTCATTAGTTAACTGGTGCTGAACATGGAGAACATAGACGACCACATGTCCATGAAATGAGTGTACCAGCAAACATTTTGAGTGTAGATACTTCAGAATATGACCCAAGTCCTCATTTGATGTTTGACACGAGGATCAGCTGCTGGGCACCATAAAAAGCTTGCTCTGTCTTTCACTGGTGACATCTCAGACAAACAGGGTGAAACAAATGTTTAAGTCAACAAAGTGGAACAAAAACCATAAGTTTTGTCCCCTGAAGCTTCAAATGTTAAATCGTAAACGCATTCTCTACGGCACTGCTGAGTTTGGTTCGCAGTTTGGTTTGGTTACTATGACAATAGAAACGGCTCTCGGGGGGGGCAGGAGGGTCTGTTTCAGACTGAGACAGACAGAGAAAGAGAGAAGTGTGACAGTGATTAATGTCCTGGCAGAAACAGAGACAGTTGACTCTCAGGGGCCCGTCTTCACCATCAGAGTGTTAAGAAGCATGTCGGCCCCCAACCAAAAGAGTGTCTCACTAGCACAAGAACGAGAAGAAGTTTAATCACAATCATTTGAATTATTTATTATACCAAAATCTATTACTTTTTCGACTGTGTGGATGAAAGCTGGAGTAAATTGAAATGTTGGATTAAGCCAAGGAGGAAATTAGATTCACCTATGTGTCTCCTAAAATCAATCCTCACTATCCGGCTGATTAATGGAAAAACATTTGTCTCAGCATCCCCGTCTACTGCTCGCCTCTTATTCCGGAACATCAAACAAGCCGAGGTGGCCTTTCCCTGGTGGCGTGCAGAGAGGTGCAAATAGTCAACCGTTCAAAGTCACATGTCGCTCTGGTTACCCTGCCGCCTGTTAACAGGGAAGTGAAGTGATGGACGACCAGAGGCCAAACGTCTGCATGACAGAGATAAGCAGCCGATGGTGCTTTCTCTCCCCCCCAACAAGAAACACTACAGAAACACTGCTTCTGGACATTTGGCCAGCAGAATTTGGATGATGGAAAACGTACAGTGTGTGCCTTATAAACCTATTGCAATATTCTGATAGTTTGCTTCTGAACATACAACTTACAACCACATACACACATGCACACACCTCATTCTCCCTTCATATTGGACACAATTTTATATAAAGAAACAACCTCAAAGCTTCGCTGCGGTACCTGTTCCTCTTTCATGTCCCCCACCTGGATCTCAAGGTCCATTAGAGCTCTTTTTGAGAATCTTGGTCTCTGTCTGGGTTTTCGCACTTCACCACACTTTCCCTCCCCTGCCCTTTTACTCCACTGCTCCCTAATAACACTGCATCTGAAAGAAGCTTCTGTTGGGCTGCTAAAGTGCATAGTGTGTGTGTGAGCATGTTCTGCAGTTAAAGCTCATCATCGGAGGGGGGAAAAAAGGCTCTTCTTCTTCCTCTTCAGTGACCTCTACACCTGGCACTCCCGCCCACCACCTTCAAACACTTTTGGCTCTCTGTGACTTGACCCTCTGGCCCTCCTGTCTTATGTCGATAGCCGTGTAACGGAGCTCAAAGCACACAAAGGTGTAAGACTAAGTAAAGAGATGATGAATGAGCTCCAGACATACATGTTCCTTTGTGTATTCTTTCATCTATAGTATGTAACATTACCTTGTCATTTTTCCGGCACCTGTCTGGTTTCTTCTTCACCTGACCTCGATGGAATATATATGTAGATATGTAGACCTGTTTTCATATTGTTGTTTACAAAATGCTAAAGGAGCCCTGGTTTCAACAGGAAGGAAGTGGAAATGTTGTAGCAATGTGTAAATCAGCTGGTGGATGTTTGATGGCAAGTAAAATGCAGTAAATGTCTGCCCCCGCTCACAGCAGATTGCTTTTGCTAGTCTTGGCCAACAGCCCCATTCATCACCCACCACAACAAGACCTTTAGTGAAGCCCTGTTTTAAACTATGTCCGAGGTCCCACTAATTGTCCTGGAACGTATGGTGTTTTAAAAAAATTAAAAAAGGCAAATATATTAATGTTTTTAAAACATCAGACCGAAGCTTAAGTCAGGAGATAACAAGTGAAGATGTTTTATTTAGAAAAACAACCGAAATCACTCAACTGAAAAAAAAAAACATGTTAAAAGAATATAAAAACTAGGATGAATGTCAACATTGTCCTTTCAAGATGAAAAGCCCTCAAAGATGAGAAGTGGCCCACTCAATGTTTCACACTTAATTTGACAAATAGCAAACTTAAACAGCATACTAAGTAGCATCATGCTGCATCTCTGCAACAGCAAAGCATATCCTACAGGAACCTAAGGCTTGACCTCTACAGCAGAGGGCAATGCTATGGGAAAATTTTAAATATATATCATATATATCAAATCTATTTAAAAACACGACCCTCA
This sequence comes from Lepomis gibbosus, assembly GCA_029875015.1. Taxonomy (NCBI): domain Eukaryota; kingdom Metazoa; phylum Chordata; class Actinopteri; order Centrarchiformes; family Centrarchidae; genus Lepomis; species Lepomis gibbosus. The sequence continues at coordinate 23,026 of JAPMOB010247491.1, forward strand.
TGTATTCTTACCTAATGAAAGTTATGGGGAATGTGTTAGCAAACAGCAGTCTATTTAAACATTCGGGGGACTGAAAGCATTAGCAGTCATCTCTGTCCAGCTGATGAATTTGAGCATATTCATTTTCCTTTTACCTCTTCATAGTTTGGTCTCCACCAACTCCTGAGAAAATATATATGGCTCTTTATTTGCTAAAAGCTCCTCTTTGTTAATCAGCTAGTCATTAACTTTGACTGTCTGCTGTTTGCTAGGTAGTGGTGTACAATGAGTATAATGTTAAAAGAAGTAGACATAACCACCGTGATGTTGCACATTGGTTTGTGGACTACCATTTTGAAGCCTTGAGTTTGGCATTTTGGCAGTCAGCATCTTGGTTTTTTGGAACCAGAAGGAACCTTATTTGGATGAGAGGATGGAGGGAGCTAGCTAGCTTGGGTGAATACATAATTTGTGTTAACAGCCAACTCCCTAGAGTGTCTTTAGTACAACCAAATGCATTTTAGGTGACCAAAATGTTACATGTAAACTTCATGGACTGAAAACACTGTGGGAAAGGGTCAAAGTTCTTTGATGAAAACACAGATAGCAACCGAAAACAAGTAGTGGCTAGTTAAATTTACACAGTTCAGTGCAACTAGGTGTAACAAGCAGAGTCACCCCCTGCTGTCCATTAGAAAGAATGTAGGTTTAAGGCACTTTGGATTCACCCAGAGGTTGCCGCATTGGTTTATCATATCTTGTTTGTTGAGTACAGCAACAAGGGTAGTTCTTTTATATTTAGGTCAATTTGAGTATCTTAAATGGATTAGTGATAAACAAACATAAAAAATAAAGACACTGTGAGGTACACCGTAACAATACCTGCTCAGTCCCCTGTCATTCTAATGTCTCCTTGCAGTCTCTTACTGTGTGACTGATTCTGTGTCCAGAGATCTGACAAAACATACATAACCCACAAGGCTTTTCCAGCACTACAGTGATTTGGTCTGTTAAAACATAAACACCTGGCCGGCTGTATGATGAATGTAGATAGATGAATACTTACGTCACATCATTGCAACAGCACTAGCAATTACCAACGGGTCAGACAGGCAGGTGTGTGTGTGTGTGTGTTATTTAGACACATGCTGCTCTCTCATTTTCTGCAGCACTCTTGGTTTCGCTTCTCATTTTGGCTCCAGTGAATTATGACGCCCTCTGGGAGCAGTGAGGAGACAACAGGAGAGAAATACTCCTCTCTCAGATCTCTCAAACACACAAACATTCAGGTTGCGGACATGGGTACTGAAAGTTTTGGAGGCTGAAGACTTTGACTGAAGGTCAGGGCCTCAGACAGCAGACTGGCACAACTCAAAGGCTGTTATTACATGCAGATGACTCAGTTTATGTGTGAAGGGGCCGTTGGCTGCCCTGTGCTCTCTTGTGTTGTATATTAATCGCACAGTTGCAAAGCCGCAGTTGAAAGATGAAACATTTACATGGTTTGCATGTCTTTATTGTTTAGGTCTCATAATTATATACTGGACTATTTAATTTTTAAGTTTATTGATATTTTTTAAAATGTGCATTACAAAACTATGTGGACACTCAAATATTACACCTGTATGTGATTGTTCAGCATCTCATACCAATACCGCTGGCATTAATCTGCTGCTGTTACAGCCTCCACTCTTCTTGGAAGACTTTTATTTTGGAACCTAGCCTGGCTCACAGTCAGCATTTCAGGTGTTGGATGGGTTTGAGGTCAGGGCCTCTGTGCAGGCCAGGCAAGTTCTTCCACACCAAACTGGGAAAACAGTTTTTTTATGGACCTGGTTGTGTGCATGGGAGCTTTGTCATGTTGAAACAGGAAAGGGGGTTCCCCAAACTGTTCCCACAAAATTGGAACCATATTATTGTATAAAATATCATTGTATTTAGAGGCACGAACATTTCTCTCATTTGGACCCAAGCGTTCTAGCCCTAACCGCAGAAAACAGCCTGAGATCAGAAGTATACAAATGTTCTGTATGTGAACAGGGGTGCAGAATTGTAGAGAATTCCAGTCCACACTAACAGTGTAACCCGAAACTTGTTTATCTTATAGCCACCTCTCTTAGCCTTAGTTCTGTGCTTACAAGCCCTTCTGACTGTCCTGCATTTCCCACAGTAACCCGCCCCAGCCACCCTTGATGCCCCTTGCTGCTTTGACAGCATGCCCCTGCTGGCATGGTGCCCAGCCGCCCTTGGCGATTTACAGACCTGTGGTGATGGCAGGCATGCCCACGCGTCTTTGACTTTGCTGAAGATGTGCTATTCATTAAGGCGGCACAAGTGACAGAGGGCCGCTTGTATTCTGCAGTGAGAGGGATAAACAAGACATAAAACACAGGGCTCTTGGCTGGGGACAGCCAATTTGTGGTGGTTAGACTGTGTTTAACTTCAGGTGTCCTCTCTCTATGTCCCTCTCTTTTTCCTTCGCCTCTCTGATTGTCTTTCTTCTGTGTTGTGATTTGTTTTGTATCAAAAAGGTTACCTGCAGGCGATGTAAATGAGTGTTTTCCAGTGGCTGCATATTTCTGTGAGAGATTTATGTTAGCAAAGGGCTCCTGGTGTGTCTTCAATTCATTGTTCTTTCATGAGTTGTGTGTCTTGGATTAGTTTCATCAAACACTAAAAATGATTTTTGCAATCTTCAACAGGCAATGCATTTGGAATCACAGCACTCTGTAAGATCTGAAAGAGATTGAAGTTTTACCCTTTAGTTTTGTCTTTAATTTCCACAAGCTTGCTCTGTTCTGCAGGTGTTGCCAAGACAATATAACAACTATTATACGTGATACTTGTGTTTTGTTTACACAGCAACTTGCTTGTTGTGGTGTGAGTGGTTTTATGAGATTTTCAGTGAATGAACTGTCACAACAATCCAGCTGTTATCAAATTTCCAAATAGAATAGGTTTTAGGAGCAAACTGTGTAATTATTTCATTTAAAGAGCTAACAAGTTACTATTAAGTTGGTTGCCGTTTTTTTTTTTGTGTGTTTGGTTTCACTCTGTAGCATTTTGTCTTCAAGCTTATTTATGATAGCAATTACACACAACAAGGTATCTTGTTATAAGAATAAAATGTAGATGTGGAGGAGGTTCATTATTGCAGAGAAACTCTTAAACACATTATGGTGTGTAAAAATGTAAATCACCAACAATTTTAGAATTAGTTTGTAGTCAACCTGACTCACAGTAGGTTTTACAAAGGGTTAACTAATAGCATAGCATTGAGCTACATGCAGTTAAACTTGCCTTATATGCACTGACTAAGTTGTCAAAATTGTTTAGAAGTCAGGCTCAGTTTTCAAGCTAGCCTCTTTTTCACAATGTTAAACAATGAAATATCTAATAGAGTGTATTTCATTAGTTGTTCTTAAATGTTCGATACATGATAGTTTTCTTTCCATATTTTTATGAATTAATGGCTAATAGAAATGCTTCATAGTAAAAAGGCTAAAACAATGCTGTAAACAGCAATATATCCTGTCTGTCTTAGTCTCGGGAGTGCTGTGAAAGCCTTGTGAGGCTTTTGTTGAATACTAATTAAATAATTAACCTTTAATAGAATGATAGAGTGTTTGAATCTTACTACAGTAGATACCCATTTAATTTAGAATATTGATATAAAACCACAGGATCATGTTTCAGCTTTTCAGAAAGAATTATAATAAAAAAGTCATCCTGCAGTGAAAGTAGTAAAAACTAGTAACTCTGGGCAGATATTGTTCCATAATTTGGAAGCAGTGTACTTTTTTCGATCAACATTAAAAACTATAATAGTGACTTTGTAATGACTGAGGCTGTGAAGCTTTGTGATTCAGCAGAATGACCTCCCTGCTATGAAATACTCTGAAATGAAATGACCTGGCCTGAATCCAGCATAGTGGCCCTGCTTGTGCTGACAACAGCCATTTGATACTGAGGACATAGGACGGGACAAGTCCTCTGTGCTACTGTATACGTGTGTGTTTGTGTGTTTCTGACACTACCTGTGATCTAGTGTGTTGGCTCTGGCCTCCAGGGACACCCAGACAGCTGGCTGGCACAGAAATGTGACGAAGACTAAAAGACTTACGCCACCTCAAGCCATCCTCGTCTACCTCCACTGCTGCATCTCTGTTTTGTCTTTTCTCTCTTTCTCTGCCAGGTGGATAATTTCAAAGTCTACTGTGAACCCAAGACTATGAGTAAAGACTCGAAGATGTGCAAAACTGACAAGAGTGAAAAGGGAATTTTTTGGCTGATGATAAAAGCATCACTTTCCACTCAATCAGACGTATCTGTAAGCACCGCTAAGTGAATTGATGCAAAATATGCACTCTGGAGCTCATCTTTTGTGATGGATGCTTTGGCTGTGAAGCTTTAGTGTACCTTGTTTGACTTTTTATGTTTGAACAATCACATTCTCCATAAATTACTGCATTTTTATGGGCTCTCCAGCTGACTGAGTCAAACCTATTTCAGATGATTGTTGTGAATGATTCACAACAGTGAATTAATTTTGGTGCCTCTGTCAAGATCAAGTCCATTACCACTCTTGTTTGTGGCTTAGTTACTTACTGGAATGGTACTTAATCAATGGCTTTCCAATCTAATATCTTCATTTACAGGCCTTGAACATTTATTTTCTTTATCAGCTTTGTACTTTTAACTGATACCCAACCCTATTGCTTTCAATAGAAACGTTTATTCTTGACCTTGGAATCAGTAGTTTAACTAAAAATTCTTACCTTAAGATCAGCAAGAGTTTTCCAGAGCATCTAATCACATCAAACGGCCTTCCCCAGTGGATCCAGTTTAAGTAATGAGAAATTAATGAACACTTTTTTATCGTCTACCAAGTTAGAGCCATACTAGAGATATCTCTGTATATATTTTTTTCTCTCTGATTTGAAGTGGCGGGGCTCAGTTGGAAAAAGGTTATATCAGTTATCTTTCTCAGAACAATACAAGAATCAGAATCTAATGGCAGTTGTTGGGCTCTCAGAAGTGATCAAACCACACACACATAGTCTGATGAAGAGCTTCAGGTGTTAGATTATTATAAGTTAATAACAAATTATGTTTTTTTAGATTTAAATTGAAGTTTTCAAGTGGTTTAATGTGTTGAATAGCTGAGATAATGCATTGTGTCCTCCATAACCCTGAATTGTTTTTGCCTTTGAGGCATTTAAGTTTAATGTTCATGCGTGGATTTTTGTTCACCTTAAGTTTCACATGCTTGTATTTTGACATCTGTAATTTCAGCTGAAACAGTAGGAACAGTAAGTAGGACGGATAATCGCGCTTGAAGCACCTTCGAAATGGCAGAATGCTTAACAATACAGACATCCACATTACACCAGAGAAAGGACATCTGTTGATTCCTCAGCAGAAGCATCGCTTGTATGTGTTCCATCATCTAAGTCAACTGATTAATATGTTGATTTCATGTTGTAAAAAAAATAAGTTATGAGGCTAAAAACAATGTGACATCTTCAAAGACTATGGATGCTATTGTTAGCACAAGGAAATGTTAGCATTACCAGACAATTATTTTACAAGCAATTTGAAGTTATGTTCATGAAACTAGGTGGCTAAATAATTACAATATTTGTTTATTGTTTTTCTCCTAGTTTCACTCTCATTCTCCCTTTTGCTTATAACTCTGGATTCAGTACAATGGTAAGAGTGAAAATAAATCTGCAAACAAGAATTCTGGCATTGTTCACATTCTGGAATATCAGTGAGTGTAACTCACTGTCTAGTTGGAATTACCACACCTCGGCGAGGACAGTACAGTGAAAAGGCGTAATTCAGCTGGAGTTTCAGCGTCTTGACAAGCAAGTAGAAAAGCAAGTTAAGGAAAAATGGAACTGGCAAAGATTGACAATGCATCTGTGAGCACACAAAAATTTAAGAGCTCTCATGCCTTGACATCTTGTGTAGCAGTAATGGTGCGTGCTAAAGCAGAGGCAACGAAAGCACAAGTAGCATTTGCTGAGAAAGAAGCTAAACTCAAGGTTCAAAAATCAGCGAAGAAAGCAGAACTGCAATTGGGAAAAGCAAAACTGGAAGCTGAACTGAGTGCACTTATGATTGATTTATACTCCTGCATAGGCTCTAGCCAGGCATTTATACTTGTGCGTCCGTGTGTCCAGTTACACCCCCAAACGCTAGTCGGCAGTAGCGCTACAGCGTCCACTGTGTTGACTTTTGACAGCCGAGCAGGCTGACTTCTGGTTTAGCGCTCTGCTATGGGTAATTCCCCCATTCCTTCCTGTTGGCTCGGAGGCATTGCGAGGCTACCCAGCAGACCAGTCACAGAGCTTACGGTCCGCATCAACTTGACGTGTAGTTATATTTTTGAGGAGGTGCACGTCAGGCTACGGCACAGGGTAGGGGCCTACGAAGAGGCTACACCCAATTTGACGCAGAAGTATAAGTTGCACTTTACACTTCAAAGAGAGGCAACCACAGCCATTGCCAAAGCTGGCAAGCATTAGAAGCAGCTGAGTTAGAACTAGAAGGCTCCATCAAGACTAATTTGTCCCCTCAAGAAGTTTTGCAAAATGAAGTTGCAAAACGCACTAAGGAATATGTAGAGGCATAAGTTGAAGTTAATGTGTCACAGACCTATGCCGCTGAGGAAGCATTGTCAGAAGCAAGCTACGTCACATGGCATCTTCCATCAGGGCTCAGAGTTGCAACTCAGAGCTGCAAGAACAACAGAGGGTGAAACCCCTAACAGACCATCTGGGCATAACAAAGCACCAAAGCATCAATTTGTGAACAACTATGCTAAATTTAGGGATGTAACCCACATCAGCACACCTCTCAATGGAGGTCATACAAGTCCAGAAACATGAGGGACATTACACAATACCTGCTAGATAACTTGGATGCCTGACTAAAGCCAAAACAGCACATCATCTTAAAGCAACAGCCCTGTCATTCACACCTGTGTATGCTTCACCCTCCACAAATGTGGCACCTGAAATGGAACACCTGGCACGATACCTGGCTCTTCGTGATTTAGTGAGTGCAAGTCTCTACCAATTCGATGATAAACCTGAAAATTATCTAGCATGGCAGTCATCCTTCGGTAATGCTACTACAGGCTTAGTACTCACATCCACTGATGTTAGATCTGCTGATAAAGTGGCTCGGACCAGAGTCTGTCAAGTCAAAAGGATTCGCTTCGTGGATGTCGGCAATCCAGATTTAGCACTACAAAAGGCCTGGGACCACCTCCAAGAGTGCTATGCCGCACCCAAGTCAGAAAAGTCTCTGTTTAAGAGACTGGACGAATTCCTAAGAATAACAGCCAAAGATTATGGAAAGATCAGGGACCTAGGCGAGCTCCGTATGGAAATCCAGGGTGGTAGAGAAGAAAGTTACCTCACAGGATTGACCTACTTGGACACTGCCTGGGGCATTGGGCCCATTGTCGAAAAACTTCCTCACATGCTGCAGGAGAAATGGCTCACAGTCAGTTCAAGATTCAAGGAAGAAAACAATAACTACTTCCCTCCATTTGATTTCTTTGCAGATTTCATCTGTCACAAAGCACACCAAAGGAATGATCCTAGTTTCATCCTTCCATGTGCCAGCATCAATGGCTTGAAGTCAGACAAAGTAGCCTCAAATAGTTATGGAAGAAAAATCTCTTTTCACAAGACGGACATTTCTTCAGGTAAAGACCCACCTGCAAACTCACCTGAGAAAAGACCTGATGGGCCAGAGAACAACTGTTATGGTGGCGTCTGCGAAATAACAAAAATAAAAAGGATTAAAATTCAACAGTCGGTTGGTGTCAAGAGCCCAATTGAAAATACCTCCCCACCATTCATATTGTCTCCAGCAATGATACTTACCCAGAATGTCGGGGTCAACCCACCACATGGAGACTTCATAGACAAGGATCTTCTCAGCAGACAATGGAGAAAAGTCCAAGCCCTGGCAGACAGGTTCTGGAGTCACTGGCAGCAAGAGTTCCTCCCCACTCTGCAAGCCCACCGGAAATGGACAGATTCACAACCGGACCTGAAGAAAGGAGATACTGTACTCCTGAAGGACAATCAAGCCACATGCTACTTGGCCTGTGGCAAGGATCACAGCTGTCTTTCCTGGGAGAGACGGCAAGGCGAGAAAAGTAGAGCTCAGGACCTCGGATCAAGGTTCCCCAAAGATGTTCCTGAGACCAGTTTCAGGAGTAGTTCTTCTGACTAAAGACTGATGATTAAGAGACATTTAAGGTCAGATGGGGAAGGTTCTGCCATCCCGGCTCCAACTAGACAGTGAGTTTAGCTTACCGTGAGTTTAGCTCACTGTCTAGTTGGAGTTGCCTCACCTCAGCGAGGACAGTACAGTTTTGTTTTTGTCTGGGCTCCTGGATGCTTTGAAGTGAAATGAAGCAGAAATTAATAAAGGTGTTCAGACTGGAAGCAGCATTGGAGAGGTCTAATTCATGCTAGACTGAATTCCACTATGCTTTGATGCGCAACTTTCAGAGGTTGACAGAAGATGGAAGCTTAAATCACAACTTTTGATTAGGCCATAGAGACGTCAGAGGAAACAGTCTTTCTTCACTTGGCTGATGAAACCTGAATTAATTATATACTACTTGCTAACTACCTCATGTTGACTTGTGCAGGTTCTGCAGAGGGCACCTTAAGTTTATTTAAGGTGTTGTCAGAAGTAAGCTAATTATGTTGTGTTGGCTTGAACATTTCTTCTGGGTGAGTTGGAAATCAGCTGGAAGCAGACTTTCAGATTGCGAGTGCACACTGATACCCGTGCACATACACATTCAGACAGTGTAACACGCTTTAGTAGTTCCTTTTATTTCCCCCCTCAGGCCATGCTCTCTTTGAACCCAAATTAATAGCCTCCTTTACTGCGTCACATATAATTTGAACCTGTCTCTCCATTCTGCAATTCAATCTTAATTGCTAAGTACTTCCATTTCAGGAGTTGTTAAGCAAACAGCGCGTATGACGGATGAGTCTGTGGCAGTAAACACCGAATTATTTAATCAAATGCTCTCTCTATCTTCCTGCTGCCTTTCAGAGAGTCAGGAACTCTTTGCTGTCGTCCCAGGAGAGGAGTTCGATAAAAGACAGGGGCATTGTAACCTGCCACTTTCTTTTTTTGTTATATCCTCACACCACAATGATGAATGGGAGTTTCATTCCTGCACTTCAAAAGATGGATTGGGAGCTTGATTCCCAGCCCTGGTATGTTAAATGGTCTAATTCTTGCTGTCTCCTGCCCCTCTTCTTGTAACACTTTCGACATTTATCTCTGTTATTCTCTCCTATTTGCATAATCTTTATCATCAGAAGCTGTTTTTTAATTCCTGACATGTTTCATTTTGGGTCTCTTTTGTGGCACTCTTTTCATTCCTCGCTTGATGTCTCTTTCTTACAATTTTTGTGCTTTTCAGTGAGCCTCATTTTTTTGGCCCTCTCCGCCTCTGCTCCAGGTGGAATTTCCATTGATTAAAACCAGACGTGGCCTGCACTTCTGTGTCCACCTGATCAAGTCAGCTCAGGAAGATGAATCACTTGCAGCCCTTTTCTCAGTCCACTCCCTTTCTACATCCATCCCTCATTCTCCCGCCGACTCCAAGATGAAATGAGCCCCAGACTGATTGTGTTTAGGTTTAAGAGACAATAAGCTGGTGAGCTTTTTTGTTGTTGTTGTCATGTTTAGTGTGTGTATGCAAAGTTTATTTGAGGTAACCATTGGTGCTTGAGGTTCCCTCACTTTGTAAGTGCTTGTTTTTTGCTTAACCAAACAAAAAAACAAACTTCAAATTTCCGTGGCTTTTAGGCCTGAAATGAATCTTGATTTTTTTTTTTTTCATCCACAGAAATATATAAATCAACTCCTTCATTATCTAGTTTTCTACCATTGCAGTCCCTAAGATCAATAGGTTACAAGAAATCCTAGTTTTGACACTAAATCACCAATACATTCAGACTTTCTAAATGAAAGTATGAGGTTGTGGAAGCTATGTGGTGCAGAAAGTGTTTTGGAATGTGGTCAAGATACTCATGGTTTCTCCACTGTATAACTTAATACGTTATATCCAGGTTGCACTATTAAGACTTCGCTCCAGTGCTTTTTTTGGAATGCATTTACTATTTGATTTGTGAAGTGGTGAGTGTTTGTAACATTCTGAACATCAACAGCGTAGTAGTTGATTATGCTGCAGAAGTCGTTTGTGAAGTGTCTATTCCAGGGTGTAAATCCACAGGAAAAAACTGCAAACATGTCAAAGGCACCTTTCAAATAGTATATAAGTGTTTGAAGTAGGGATGTCCAGATCCGATCACGAGATCGGAAATCGGGTCCGATCACATCGTTTCAGACTCGATCGGAGTCGGACGTTACCTCCCGATCAGGACTTGGATATAAATGTATATATGCATATATAGATGTGTGGCACTTTTATTTTTGTATTTATTTACATGCCTGCCGGGTATTTTAAGTTGAGGTGCTATTTGTTTTTATCTTAGACATTTTTTATTGTCTATAATATTTTTAAGTATTCGGCTCGGGATTTGTTATCGGTAGATACTCAAAATCAAATGACTCGGACTTGGACTCGAGGGCAAACAAATCTGATCGGGACATCCCTAGTTTGAAGTATTCCTTCAGTCTGGGGTTGCTTTTTCGGCCAATGGTTCGGCCAATGCCCCTTTCAATAAAGAAAAAGGGCATTAGCAATAAAGTTCCAATAAATAGGAATCTGAATGCTATAGCATACAGTGATATTATAGACAATAGTGTGTTTCAACTTTCTGGGAGTTTCAGCCTTTCAAAGGCCCAAACACACATTCAGGTGTGCAGAGAACCCTGACCTCAAAACTATCCAACACCCTTGGGAAGAACTGGAACAGTGACTGTGAGTCAGGCCTTATCACTCCAAATCAGTGTTGGACCTCACTAATACTCTTATACCTGAATGTGAGCAAATCTCCGCAACCGGGTTCCAAAATATGGTGGAAAGCCTAATACCAGAAGAGTGCCATAGCAGCAGATTAACATCCATGGTTTTGGAATAATGTTTGCTTGTCCGTATCCTTTTGAGCATGATTCACGTCGGGGGTTAAAAAGTCAGATCATCTCATGTTTGGGTCATCCCTGACAGGGTTAATTCTAATTCTCCATACGGGGAGAGTTTCTTTCTCACATGAGGAGTTAGGCCCGTGTTTCAGCACTGCAGACTGAAAGCTGTGTTAGCTTAATTCACATAATGCATTAGGCTGATGGGAATATTTCACTCAATTTTCTACTCGGAATTTACATAGTGGAGGGTATAAAAGCATATGAGCTGCGCAGCTTCAGCAGCTGAAAAGGCTACTGATTGCCATAATACAGCTGATTCCCTCTGTGTTTGAATTTGCTTTGATGCAGCTGCATACAGCAGAGGAAAATGAATTTAGTTTTAGTTCTGTGTAAGAATTCTGCAGGCAAGCACTCCCCGAAGGTGCGTTTTTCTCTGGATATGCGTGGTGCTGCAATGCGCCCTTCCCCTCTCGTCCCTCTTGTTTCCTCCTCCTCCTCATCGCCCATTCTCTTTCCTTCTTTTTCAATTGGAGTGATACTTACTGCTGTTTTGCTCAGCTAGGCTCACTTCTTCCCTTGATGGCATCTGACCAACAGGGAAAAGACAGAGAGTTATCCTTAGTTTTCCTCCCTTTGGAAACTGTGTCCTTTGGCATAATAAATAATTCCTCGCCCCAGTGCTTCCGCTCCTTATCCACAGAGCTCAGTGTCTGTTGGACAAAATATGCATGTGAAAGGCAGGTGCAAATGGTTTTCTTCTCCTTTCAATGCCACATATAGTTTGCCCTCCTGAGAGAGAAGTAACTACTTCAAGAATCAGTTCTGTCTTACTGTGTTTTTGAGTGCATCTGCTCTCCTCCCACAAAGTCAGGGATTTAGCTGGATCGTATTTCTGTGCATTTTTTAATGATGCAGCTACTGTCAGAGTTTTCCTCTGTTGAGATGTGAGGTAGAAGAAAAGTGAGAGGGAAACTGAGATCAAGTGTTTGGCATAATGAGTTACGGAGGGTTTGAATGCAAAGCTTCGTTAGGGAGATCCAACTTTTAGGATTAAAGATAGGCATCACATGATGTACTCTTTAGAGCAGCCAACTCTGATACTTGCATGACTACTGTACATATCTACTACATGTGTACTGATCTGGTTCATTTATTTGACCACTGTGATCTACAGGTTGTGATTCAACACCATTTTATTGAATCTTTATCCTGTGTTTGTTATTCAAGCTGACTTCTTTCAAATCTAGCAATGCAGAAAATATAAAATGAAATGCGGATTAAAAATGTAACTGACATATTAAAATAACAGGTGCAGCACACTTAGTTTACACATCTTATTTTTCATAAAATGCTGTGCTTTATCCAAATGCTGGAGATCCTTACTCAGAACTATTAATGAATGTACAATGCTCGTTGCTAATAAAAAAGAATGAGAAGAGATAAAATATTTGAAATTTGTTAGCATCAGTGCTGGACAATCGCTGGTGTTTGGCCAACAGGTAACTGGATCTAAAAAAGATTATTGCAACCCAAACTTAAGTTTAGTCATTAACATTTTTATAACAAAAATTATACATAAGTTAATACTCCAGAACTAAAACTTAAATAAATTCAAGGAACTGCTTAGTTTTGTCAGATAGATTACATTTTAGCTTTAGTCAAATTCCGTGAATGTTTTATATATTGAAAGGAGCTGCTAAAAAGTAAAGCTGTAAGATTTGACTTAGAGCTTAGCTTGGTTCCAAAATGGAACTGGCTATCTGAACCTAACCCTTGTGATCCTGTGTGACTGCTGTGGTGTCTGTGTTGCTCATCTTTAATCAAGAAAAGAAATGCAAAGGAAGGATTAATGTTCCTCCAGCCATTGTGAGGATTAGACTCTTTTAACCATTTTGAAGGCTCAAACTTCACTTGTAGTATGTTTTTCATTCTCCTGTGGTTCACATCCTAGGTCTGACTGTACAGATATGTAAATGTGTGCTAAAGAAAATGCTGTTTGAATGTAAAGCAGAATGTGAGTATAAATGCAGTCATTCATTCAGACCACAGTCGGGAATCACAGCTAATTGGGGTTAAAGCACACAGAGGCTTAATAAGCTACGCCTATTATTGCAACAAATTGAATAAGAACTTGATTGTTTTAGTGTTTGAACCAAATGTGATAAATTTATTGTAAACTCAGTAGAGCAGCCTCACAATAGGACCCCTCACTTGAACACAACAGTGTATCACATGTTTTTCATGTTTGTGTCAAGTGCTGTAAAACGGATCCAGGTCTTGTTCAGCCAGCTTGGCAAGACAAGCATGGCCATTTGGCTGCTGTACAATTTGGACGCGTACATCAATATTCAGCTCGATAAGTATAATGGTGATATGAAGCTGAGGTTGCTGATGCTGGCTGCCTGCAGACAATTCAGACCCCTTCCTGTGCACTTCACTCTGCAACAATACAAAATACTGTGCTTGGAACACCCAAGTTCACTTGCATGTGAGCAGCCTTTCCCACAAACAAGTACTCAAGGACAACGAAACACAGAAGTGGAAAGAAGTGCACACCTAAAGCACACATACGTTACATACTGTAAAAGGTTCCACATTTACTCCAGTAGCAGGCTAATCAACAGCCCCAGGACCACATGAAGACTCTGTTGGAAAGACTTCATCACTCACACACGATGCACACAGCAGGATTGCACCGCTAGGGCTGCACAAACATCACAGACTAGTTTGAAAGGAATGTCCAACTTGCTGCAGGCCTTTTGTATCTCCTTTATCTTTCATAGTCATTCTTCTCTTACTTCAGTTCTTTGTTGAATTTTTTGCTATAACTGATTTTTGAATGAACTGGGTTTTTTTTTTCAAATCCAGTATTATATAAAGTAAATATAATAAATGCTGCAGTAGGCTACACGGTAAACTGATGGTTGTGCATCAAGCTGAGCAATATATGAAAAGTATGACTTTTTTTGATGTATAATATGCTGATATTTATGCATATTCTGTGCCTAAGGCAAATGCTTATCAGTCAGAAAACATGTACAAGATGAATCCATTATACAAATATGTCTTGAATTTTCTAGACATTTCACCAACTGTTACAGTTTGGTTAAATAGAAATAAATAATATAAGTAATACAAAAATAAAATAATGATGATGTTTTCAAAATTACATAATATGTTTAATAATTCAAAATGTCCCTTATTATTGATTCAAAATAATTATTTAACACTGAATTAAAGTTTGAAAATATTTGTATAATAGATAAATATAATTGTGTTTTGTTCGGTGAAATAAAGATGATGCAGATTTGTAGGATATGACAGCATTGGTAGCAACATGAAAACCTGTATGTATCATTGTCTCATACAAGGCAAAAATTAGGCTAATGGCACATGATGTATTAGGAGCCCCAGGCGTCTTGGAGGTGCCACTTAATTACCACAAAGAACAGACTTGAGAGCTTAGTAATCAGATAGAAACATACACATTACACAAGTTCTGAAATTGCTCTTCACAAATAGGTAAGTACACGAACACACACATATATATTACACAGTAAATACATGCAGATGTTGATGTGTAAACATAAAAAGAGTCCTCTGTTCCTCTCTCAGGTGTTAGTGTGTTCTTGTTAGCAACTGCAATTTCATGGAGCTTTACTCCTGAATGCCAGCCTGGCAGTCCACAGACTCCTTCTTACTGACTTGATGAAGCTACTGCAGCAAGACATTCTAAATATTGTTAGACATGAGAAAAGGTGTACGGTCGTTGATCAGTTGCTGACAGTTGAATACAATGACTTCTGATCCATTATTAACTGCTGTAAATGCATTGTTTGTTTTGCTTTTTTCATTTTCCATCATTTGTTATTCTGCCTATTGCAGTGGTAAGAGCATAATAATAGCAATTTTTGAGAAATGTATGTATGTATCTATAAAAAAAGTATTGTCCTATCTCTCAATTAATCTTAAGAATAATCAGTTAAAAAGTCATTGATCTAATAGTGCTACTGCCCTCACTGCAACCTGTTGGGAAACTCAGCATTAGTTTAAAACATACTTGATCAAGTAAATAAAAGGCACTTTAAGATCATAGCTATAATAAAAATAAATTCCTATCGCCAACAACACCGACTTTTGTGAAGACTGAACATTCAGTATTTCATTCAGCCCTGGTAGAATACAGCCCGTATGAGGTGATGTCACGTTTCTGAGAAGTGAAGCATTTAAATAGGGTAGTTAGCACTCCATTATTTTTCTAAGCCAGTTGATTAGCTGTGCAGTTTGTAGCATTAAAGATAACACTGATGTATTAGGAGCCCCAGGCTTCTTTAATGGAGGTGCCACTTAATTACGACAGTGAACAGACTTGAGAGGTTAGTTAGCAATCATATAGAAACACATACACATGACACAAGGTTGGAATTAGCTTTTCACAAATATGTAAGTACAGGAACACACATATTTATGTAACACTTCCTTCCTTCCTTAATAAATGGATGCAGATGTGGATGTGTTATTCCATGGACACAGACAGCTACCCCGTTCACATTTACAGTCATACTTTTATTCCCTCTGTGGTCTTTATGCTCATTTCTTGTTTACATCTTAGCTGTAACATTTTAGCTCTTTGTCACCACTCTCTCAGTAACACAAGTGACCTCTCCACTAACCTGGAGAGGTTGTCTCTGAGAACAGGGAGTGCGGGGTCAGAGGTCATGCCATATATAAACAAGTGTCAAGTACTATGATGGAAAGCCAAGGACATATGAAACTGGGCTGGAAACCCAGCCGCTGTAGAGACGTAGGAGGACTGAGCAGAATACCAAGGGTAATGGATGACTTCGCTTGTGAACGTGATGCCATGGTCTCAGGTTGTGCAAGTTAAACCGCCTTGTCTGTAAGAGTCAAGTGTGTGTGTGTGTGTGTGTGTGTGGGCGCTCCTGTGTGTGCTCCCATGTGACCACGGTGACATGTCTTTATACAATGGCCACCAGCCAGTTGAATATGTTATATTATTTAATCAGTATAATTCCCACTGTCTCACTCCATCTCTCTCTCTCTTTCTCTCTCCCTCCAATCAATTAGATTCATGGGGTTTTATTAGAATAGCACAGCATAAAATGCACATTAAAATAAAATAAATAAAAACTTTTTTTTGGTGGTGCTTTTTTAAATCTTTTTATTAACTTATTAGATTGTGATGTAAATAATGTAAAGAGTCCTAGGCTACGAAAAAGTCCATTCATGACTTGAAGCACTTTTTGTGGAAGTAACTTTGACAGGCACAATTGCCCTAAAAGAATACGCTGCAGCTGGTTCTATCCTATGGTTCTATCTCACTCTGGTTCTGCCCTCTACTGGACTCTATGGGTACAACCTCCTCCAATCACACACATGCAATTTCCCTCTGAAATTTTATCGTGCACGTAGCCGACCAATAGGACGTCGCTACTGATACGTGCATGACATATAAATAGCAGTGTCCCTACTGCCTAAGCATCCTTTTTTCTTCAGCAAACCACAAACTGCTCACTGAATTCACCACCTCCACGGATGGAGTCGCCACTACTAGAAAATTATCTTTGCACCCGGGCGAGGTGACCCATGTCCTGCCCGGACGAGTCCAGGCCCCCACCCCCCGCCAGCCAACCTGCGGCTGGGGAAGGGAGCGACTGGGAAAGTGACCATTATGGAGGGAGAGAGGCCTGCTGGCGCTGCCACATTCCCCTTCTGGTGTTCAAGACGCCATTGTTTTACATGTGCTGCTTGTGTAAAACTATGGTAAGGCTTTAGAGAATGTGGAAACAAACGTTTTTTGAGTAAAACATGTTTATTACATTCCTCAAAGAGCTAAGTTAACTTCTCTCATCAAAGACCTAAGCTTAACTCCTGGGGTGAGGCTAAGGTTTCGCCCTGCGGCCTTGTGTTCACGAAGCCACTGTTGTAACATGTGCTGCTTGTGTGTACACTGTGGTGATGCTTGTGAATGTTAAATTGT
>JAPMOB010247493.1:0-10501 GCA_029875015.1 Lepomis gibbosus
TAAAGAATTAAAGCATAAAGTAATCAAAGCATACGACAGTCAATAAATCAATCCATCATCAAGAATCATCACTTGATGATCAAAAACTGCTGTTAACACTGTCAATGCCACTTGATAGGCAGGTAAGAAAAGCAGCTAGGACAACATCATATGGTAAAGATCAAGAGTTTGACTTTTTACTACTACATTGTATACTTACAGTAACACATGTGAGTGCAGTAAGGACTCCAGAAAAGAAGAAGCCTGCTCCTTTGTGCTGGTTTGTCCTGGATCGACCCAAGTTGTCACCGTACCTAAAGACATACAAATA
This sequence comes from Lepomis gibbosus, assembly GCA_029875015.1. Lineage (NCBI taxonomy): Eukaryota > Metazoa > Chordata > Actinopteri > Centrarchiformes > Centrarchidae > Lepomis > Lepomis gibbosus. The sequence continues at coordinate 311 of JAPMOB010247493.1, forward strand.
TTTAAAAGGAGGCGTATGTAATTCTGGACAAATCCAATGCCATGATATAGAGTGAACAAGGACACAGCATATAATGAAACTAACGTTAACTAATTTGTGGGTTAACAAACTGTTATTACAGTTGTTGCAAAGCTAACAAGCAGAGGGGTCGAGACAATCCCAGAGCCAGTACACCAGCTCCGGAGACACATCAAGGCCAGAATAGCTGGAATAGTGAAGTGTAGTGTGGTCCAATCCACTTGCTTTGTTTACCCATTTACAGAACCGGAGCTGTGAACAAACACCAGATTTTTTTGCGTACCCACAAAATGAACAGCTAGCGGGCTGTGAGGAGCTATTCGTTTAATTTAACAAAAAGATATGTATTAGAATTGAACACCCCACCTTTAATGGAAGCCAGCTCCTTTGCTCCGGCCAACAAAAGGTATCAAATACTAGTGAACAGATCTGACACAAGGGAAGTTCATGGGGAACAAAAAGGAGGAACTCCACCGATGTTAGACGGTAAAGTCTGTTTACATGCATTGTGGTTTAATGTTGAAGTGTGGAATAAAAACAAGATGGTATCTCTGGTTTTTCTGTGTCAATTTGAATTCTTTTTGTTTTAAACATTAATCTTACAGTATTATCATACTAAGCTCACACACTATTCCAAAGTTTACAGCAAAACTAACATGTAGCATAGATTATACTGTACTACCTTTGGAAGGCCAGCAAGCTGCGGGCGATTTTAGGGTTAGTCTGGATCTCTGCTTTCCTACGCTGAACAACTTCACTGAACAGCTTCTCAGTTGCATCCCTAGAAAAAAAAAAGAGCATAGAGTTCAGAAGTGAAAGTAGTGGATGAAAGTGAAATGTACAACTAGAAAACAAACAAAGGAGGGGGTGAAGCTTGGGGTTATTGGATTTTTCTTTAGCACCAACCAACCTAGTCTGTCAGTGTGCAGTAAACAGTCAGCACTAACGTAACTAACTAGTGTAATTATTTACGTGTTGAATTTGACCCGACTGTGTAAGTCAACCTTCAGCCTTGTGCAGTTTAGTGAAAACTCTTGAACATCTGAAACACTTCTTCCTAGGTACAACTTATTTGGGCAAGTGACAACACCCTAATCCAGTCTTTCCCTTTGCCAGACTAAAACACTGTGCACAAGCACTGACTGTGTAGGGACAAGTGGATGTTAGCAACAACAGTGTTTGCCATTACTTACTTGGAACACCAAAGTTTCATAATGAACCGAAACTATTTTTAGATTTCTCATAATAACATAAATACAGAGCCACTCTGGGATCAGCTGAGAAAAAAAGAGCCATTTGTAAATATAAAGTCTTACAAATCCTGTACTTGAGATGTTTTTTCACAGCTCCTTAGCTGAATGCTCGTTCCACGTTTGCTGTGATTTATGGCACACCTCTTTCTACAGCAGGAACCTGCTGGCAGTGAATCGCAGCAACAGCAGAGGGAGGAAGACAAAGGAGGAAGGACTGATATCTGAGTTCTTTATTATTTTACTGAAAATTTGCATTGTTTCCAGTGAGATATGTTGTGTATATAGTGACATTGCTGTTGTAAACTTTACTGTTGCTGCTATAGAAATAATATGTAGTTTTACAAAAAAAACAATTCTTTAGTAATGAAAAAGAACCGGTAAGAGTATTGATAAAGCCAGGAACAAAATCTCAAGTCATCCCCAACTAAATGGTTAACTCAGTTGGCATAGTAATGAAAGATCGGCTGGTTGTGGAGGAGTCAAAGAAATGCTTGCTTCAGTGGAGACAAGTCATAAATCAGGATTATAATAGAATCATGTACATGGAGTAGGGATGCACCAAAATGAAAATTCTTGGCCAAAGCCGAATATAATGAAAACATTTGCTGCAAAAAAAAAAGTACATTCACATTTTTTCCATTTATATTATATTTATTTTATATTTTTGATAACTATTATATAAATTAAATAGTCAAAATGTGCTTTTTACTCAGTGTTTCCCACAGGATTTGGAAAGAATACAGTTGGTGGGTCCGAGGCTCGAGAGGGTCCGGTAAAGTAAATTACAAATGTGCATTTTACTTTTAATGGACACATGTATTATGTTTTATACTTTCTGCGGTTCGCTTAATCGCCTTCTCAAAAACAACAGAAACACTCGGGTCAGACCATTTGTTGCTTTTTCTAAGAATTCAGCCATGGATGCTGTGGATGTGCTAGGAGACAATTCAGCAGAACAGTGTCTACAAACAGCGGGTTTTGCGTCTTTCTCGGACAGTTCAAAATCTTCCACACTGCCTACATGTCAATGTAATTGTTCAGTAAAATTTATTCAGTCTTTTTTTGTCTTATTAGGCCTAACACCAAAAGTGCTTTTTTCACTATTTTCGGCCGATTAATTTTGGTGGGCGAACATTCGGTGCATCCCTAACATGGAGAGCTAAATAACCAGGTTTATCTTTCGTTAATTTGCCAATTTTAAAACTGTACAATACTATAACACATGGCTTCTTTGTAGAAAACTGGTTTATATTCCCCAAAGTAAGGCATTGTTTTGGTATTGACATTTACACCAGTATTGCATTACAAAATTTTAAATAATATCCAGCCCTAGCTGCATGGAGGTGTATTTAAAGCCTACTGTAACATACATGCAGGCACACGTTTCATTTTTCAACGTTCTCAGTAGGTCTCTGTTCTCTACTGCACATAAGGGAAATGTGAATACTGTGGTCAGAAAATCTAACATATCATTCCCTGATTAGGTCTGACTGTGAAAAGCATACCTCAGCAGTATGTTGATTTTAGGGAAGCCTTCCCATTTCTCCCGGCACTCTGGGCACTCATTCTTGTGAGAGGATTCCCACCACAGAGCCAGACAGTGGCGACAAAAGTTATGGCCGCAGGTCAGGGTGGTGGGGTTCACTAAGATATCGTAGCAACAGTGACACGAGAATTCATGTTCTGAGATGTTGGTGGTGAAGGGCTTCGAATGAGGAAAATCTGATAAGTGAGTGGGCTCTTCCATTGATCCTGCCCGGCCTTCATCTGATGAATCCCACTCTATCTGGTGCAACACATCTGACTCTGAATAAGAGGGGAAACAAATGTACAAAAGAATAACTAAATGGAGAAAGTGATATAAGTTTTAAAAAATTAAAATATAGGTAGGTAAAGTCTCAAATAGCGTCTCAGAGACAACTGGCCAGTGCCATACCAGCACACACGTTTGGTCCTATTTACTACATTTAACATTTCTTTAGCATCACAACAAATTATTTAGTTGCATCCCTAAACTGCATTACCTAGCAGCGATAAACATAATGCAGACTTCATGTTCTCTGTGACTGATTTAAACAACTCACAAGTTTGCTAATATCTTATTGTAAAGAAATGACTGAACAAAAATCCTGGAAAAATACAAATATCTTGAACACAACTGAATTGTTTACAAAATAATTTGTTAAGTTTTCAATTTCCCGACTAAGCGCTTGATCTTATCATAATCTACAAAATGTCTGAGAATAGTGGAAACCTTGAAGGTAATGCCTTCATATGTTTTGTTTTGTCTGACCAACAGTCCAAACCTAGTTTACAATTACATAAAACAGAGAAATGAACTCTTTACTCTGGAGAGGCTGGAGCCAGAAGGTGGTTGGCATTAATGCTTGATATGCGACTGAAACCATTAATGGCATATTAAAAAATGTTGGCAATTAATTTTCTGTCAATTTACTAATTGAAGAATCGTCTAATCATAAGTCTGCATTGCTTATCCCACAAAGATGATGAAACTTTGACAAACATGTATGATGTTTCCTGTAATGGATTTGACAACTCAAGCAAGTTGCAAGCGAATACCACATGATTTTCATGCTTAATGAAAATTAATGGAAACCAATAGTTGCTACAAACTGTAGGACAAAACAAATCCGAAAATCTAAAACTACACAGAAATCATTTTAATATAGTTAGAATAAATACATAATGTGCCAAAATTAACCCAAAGGCTATTTTACATCTGCTGTCCCTGGATTAGTGGTAATAGGTCACCCTAAAAAGGTAAAAGGATTAAGCTATTTGTATACAGATTTATTCCACTTCAATAAAAGTTGAGTTCACTAAAAGAAAAAAAAACAGTCTCTCCCCTGCTACAACCAAATCCGATTCTGCACAGCAACTTTTAAATTACTGGTATAACAAGTTAAACAACCTATACAGGAACTAACGTTATGCTAGATAAACAAAAACACACGTATGGCGTTTTGTTGACAGGCATAACTTACTGTGTTATAAAGTAAATTTAAGTAATGTTATGGGTAAAAAGATTTGTGTAAGTGAAGAACAGCATAACTAACGTTAGCACCTATTTGCATTTTATTTAAATTCGATTAACATTATCGTTTGTTGTCATGCTAGCATTTGATCAGAGTTAGCTAGCTACAGACACTTGTCAGCACCAAACCGTGAAAGAGAAAGAAAAGTATAACATTAGACACTGACAACTTATATAACGTACTTATTCAGCTACTTTGGTAGCAGGTAACGTTAACTTATCTCATCCTGATCTGGACATTAGCTGTTAAGGTTACTCTGTAACTGGCTAGCTAACCATTAGTCGTTAGCTCCTACTAGCTAGGTCAACAACAACGTTACTGCTCTGCTAACACTAGTAAGTTAGACTGATGCTACACCAAACCAAAGTGCACTATCGTTAGCTGACTGATTTTCTAGTTAGTCCGCACATGATAGCAAACAGTAACGTTAAGTGCTGTGTCAAGTTAACTTACCTTTGCGTAACATAACTGCTCGTGAACGTCATTTATTAAACTCACTGTTTTACCTAGCCTCAGGAATGGCCTTTGACAGGTGACCAGTTGGAGGATGACATAACTAACGTTATCTGGTTAACTAACCTACGTCCGCTTATCGTAAGTTATCTCCAAACCAAACAGTCATAAATATTTATGCCCGAGTTGCTGTCTCCATGGCTCCACGCTGCTGTGGAAAGCCCCTCGCACACACCCACGCGCACGCGCACGTCAGCGTGTCATGCGAGTACCTGATCACACTCGTCATTGGTCACGCACTCACCTCAATCAACTTTTTAAGGGTGCCCGCAGATAAAGCAGAAAAGGACAGACAATATTTCGTCCACTATAGTCCTTAGTGGTGTTGCAAAGCACAGTTGATTTCAGCCATGTGGTTTTTAAAAGCTGCTTCAGTACAAAGTTCAGGCCAAATCCTGTACATGAAGCGTACATTCTGGGCTGAAGTGTGAGGTATTCCTGTCCACGTAGTAATAAAACAATAACCTATTAACTTACACCTTGGCTCTGAGGGAGACCATGCTGTAGTTATATGCCCTTTTCTTCAAATAACCCTCACCCTCAGATCGAACTGTTAAATGAAGCAGAAATTCGTTAAAACTTTCAAAACCTGTCTGAAAACTCACTTTTATTCCCTGTTTTTTAATCCAGCAGGAGAGATATGTGGTCTTCTGTTGTTACCCTTCAGTTGTTCGTAAACCATGTTTTTATGTGTTCTATGTGTTTTTATATATGTTTTATGTTGTATTCCTTGTTTCTCAGGATTTGTAAACCTGGATTTTAAAATGTGCTAAATAAATAAAAATGGGTTGGACTGGATTGGATACAGTTTATANCTACATTGGTATCCCAGATGTTCAGATCTGAATTTTACTTCTTAAATTTTTGTGTCTCAGTTTGCCAATTTGAACAACTGGATTTTTTAAGATTAAATTTGCACATCTGAATTATTGAATTTGAGCAATTTAGCAAATAACTTTAAATATTGGGTATCTGAATTTATGAATGCTATAAAAAACATACCTGGAATAACATATTTGACATTGTACGACTTCAAATTGGATATTAAGAAGGAAATTCAGACCAAATAAATTCAGATGATTTTCAAAGTAAAATATTTCAGTCCTCTACATTCAGTGGCTCAATATGGAGTATCTGGCGGTGAATACATTTCTAAATTAGGAATTCAGTTAATTTAAGGACATTAGTTGTATCTTACTTTACAGAATTGAAAGGATTCATATGAAAATCTTAAAAGGACCTGCTCACAACTCATGTCAACACCACGGTCATAACCTGTGATGAGGAGTCACAAGTAGACATTGCCTCATTTTATAGGCTCATAACCAAAACTGGGCCCACAACTAAAAAGATTGTTGTATAAGGCTTCTAAGACCCATTCTGCGGCCAAACTAGTAACTTCATCCTGACGATGAAACGTCGTCTCAGCCTTTTGATGACTAATTCTGTACTGGCCAGTAGGTGGCGGCATGCGCCTTTTCAGCTGGTGATCTGCCATCACTGCTGGTAACCGCAAAACAAGAAGAAGACGTGGTGGCGCAACACAGTTTAGCTAGCAGAGACTGGAGGGTTCATGACAGCTGCCCTCATCCACAATAACGAAACAACTTAGCTTAATTTACTGTTCCCCTTGGTTTTCTTATGACATCCTTCAAACACAGCGACAACATCGCACTATGTTCGAGGTAACGTAGACAACTTACCGGCTATTCGGGCTTTTATTGTACAGCTAACTATCTAGGGATATAGTTCGTTAGTCTGGTATGCAGATAAATAAGAAGTTAACATTACGGTAACGTAAACTTACCTTGTTAGGTGTGGGTCGACTAGGGTGACATTGGTTTAGATATGAATACCCTTCCACTCCTACATTTAAGAACGGCTAAATTGTCCGAATAGCTTGATAGCTAGCTAGTTAGCCAGTGACGTTCTTTTTAATTAAATTATCTAGCGTTGCGTTCAGTAACGTAACATTATAGAAGTTATCCACGGGAATGTTTTATTCACTGCTCCCGAACCACAGTCGCTTGTGCCATCCATTAAAGGTGTTCACAGAAACTGTCAGATCCTTTTAAACATTTTTTCTAATACGTGATCACACTAATATTACATTTACAGTTAATGTTACTAAATGTAGCTTAAACATAGCACATGTTTCTACCAGCTACATAACTTAGATAGATATATTAAAATGTATATATTAGAGTAAAGCCTTTGAGATGCACCATCTCGTTTTTAAGGGGGTCCTAAAAATAAATAGAGAGATAGATGGGTAGAGAGATGCACTGAACAAAATTATAAATGCAACACTTTAGTTTTTGCCCCCATTCATCATGAGCTGAACTCAAGCATCTAAGACTTTCTCTATGTACACAAAAGTACTATTTCACTCAAATATTGTTCACAAATCTGTCAAAATCTGTGTTAGTGAGCACTTCTCCTTTGCCGAGATAATCCATCCACCTCACAGGTGTGGCATATCAAGATGCTGATCAGACAGCATGGGTATTAACTAAGGCACAGGTGTGCCTTAGTTTATTGGCCACAATAAAAATGTGCAGTTCCATCACACAGCGCAATGCCATAAGATATAAGTTCTGAGGGAGCATGTAATATATTACTCAGATAGACGTGCTATACAGGGGTGTAGTAATATAGGGATATGAGGTAATAGCAATTATAAATAGACCTACTGAGGTATTGTGTCATTGAGCAAACACTGATGAGCTGGTTTTCAAATAAGAAAATCAAAGTTAGTGGTTGCTGGTTGTGGAAGTAGTTATTTTCAAATAGGAATGTGATTAACAATTGATTGTTGAATAATTTACCACTTTGTTCATTGTTTCATCATTTAGTCTATACAATGTCAGAAAATTTTAAGTTTGTTATGTTGTAGCAAGAAAAGTTTGTTTTAATGAGATGTAGCCTAACAAGCCTAACAAGAATGTTTTGTGATGTAACAAGTAAAGTGATGTGTTGTTATTTCAAGAAAAGTCTCTGAATAACAGAGTAATAATTGAATAATTTTGTATCTAGTAACAAAATACGTCAGAATTTGAAAATTTCTTACTAGAATGTAAAAACAATTTTCTCGGTATAGCAAGAAAGGGTGGCAGCAGTATGCTTTAATAAATACTGTAAAAGTGGGCATAATATTCATTATGATACGTTGTCTAACTAAAGTAAGTTTCAAATGGCTGCAAATTAGTTTTCATGCCTTCCATAAATGAATAGACAATGGGCTATAACAATGGTATGGTCACATCAGAGCTTTTTTTTGCCCTGCATGTCTTATCAGACAAACTGAAAACATGAACAGCCATTTAGGAAAATCTGTTCTCATGAGAGACTTGCACTTACAATTAGAATATTACAATTTACAAGTAGGAGAGATAAGGGATTCTCTGAAGGTAACAATAGCTTTCACTTTGACACAACAGATCAATGTGAATAAAATCAGATATTAACAATAACACAGTTGACTCAGATAATTAAATAGCGCTTTAAAGCCAATACATTTGTTTATATCTGCTAAGTATCTGCTAACAAATAGCCAGATACATGTGACACAACACATTAAAATGTTGGCTTTCTTTTATGTCTAGCTTTAACACGCACACACACACACACACATATATACATATATATACCCCTGCACACTCTACATATTTTTAAATAGGTACATATTACATATTTTAAAAAGGATTATTGAAACAAAACAGGATTCAAAACACAAACAACTCAAGACAATTACACAATCAGTAGCCCATCAACCAGGTGTGCGTGAGACAATATTAAATTAAACTTTTGCTGTGAGAAGACAGGGAGGCAATGCTGGGCACATTCAAGGAGCAATACATGAACACACCCATGTTGTAACAATAGGATATTCTCTTATTCTGCTGTACTTTTGCAAGCTAAAGATGTATTGAACTATAAGGACCTTACAGAGTACTTACTGGGTATAATTCTATGCATAAGCAGAATTTAGAAAAAACATGTTTCTGAGATTTGTTACTGAGTGTCTCTGTCTTTGTTCTGTAATAGGATGCTGAATTCCAAGATCCATTATCACTGAGTCTAAATGAAAACTATGATGACCAGAATTCTCCACATCATGATTCAAAAAAAGCACCAGCAAGCCCTGACTATAATTGTGAGACGCCAGAGATTCAAGTAATCATCAAAGAGGAAGAGGACGGCTGGACTGTGAGTGAAAATCGTGAGTGTAAAATCTTAAATATCAGCATCACCTTACTAGATGACGTACACACAGTATGTTACTCGATTATGACTTTTCACATTTTTGTTTTGCCTTGTAATGTTAAACACAGATGACAGCTTCATCTCAGAGGGAGAAAAGGAGGACACTTCCACACACACATATCATCCCCACCTCCAAGCATGTGGGATGGAGAACTCCATTTCTCACGGAGTAAAGACACGCCAGAGAGTATATTTGTTGGAGAAATGCTCCGAGGAGTCTGGCGGCCCCACTCTCTATGGGCAGAGCTCCACTGCCAGAGAGGGGCGGCAGACACACATGCTCATGGACTCTGATGAGAAACCTAAGATTTCCTGTAGATGCGGGAAAGCGACTGGAAACGTGATTGTGCATCAGTGCAGTAATACAGTAAATGAGACGACCACCAGTCACAAAAGGAACACGAAATCCCTTCAGAGAGCACATGCAGGGGATGAGTGTTACAGTCAAGACCAGAGCCTTGATGTAAAACAAAGCACATCTGTGACAATGGAAGCAGAATTACATGAGACCAAAAGATCAGCACCTTGCCAAACAGTATGTAAAATACTTTTTGCAGAAGTTCCTTTTTGCTAATTGTTTTTCTAATCATATAGTGGTTAGCATATTGTCAGCATCACCTCAAGGTCTGAAAACTGAAGTTTCTTGCTTATTTTATTTATTGGTTGATTGTAAATGCATTTTTAAAAAATAATGTCACAATGGGACTCAAGAACCACTCGTATGAACAGATTTGTTATTAAGAGGCATTTACAAGTGACTTATGTACAAATAAAATTCTCAAGTGGTCCTGACCTATGAGAAATAAAGGACGTATTGTAGCCACGAGGAAAATTCTTTCACTCTGACAGCTGCCTCACTGTCTTTATGCAAGTCTAGCACATACCTGTCAAGTATCCCGTTTTGGCCGGGAAATTCCCGTATTTTATCCTTCTTTCCCGCCGTCCTCCCGTATTAGTATTTTCCCGTAAATATCCCGTATTTTAACCTGCGTTATTAAAAATAATAATACCCATGCAGCGCTGCGCAGGGCTGACTTAAAGTGATGCATGGTGGACTTAAAATAAAGTATGCTGGTATGAGCTGT
>JAPMOB010247494.1:0-21612 GCA_029875015.1 Lepomis gibbosus
GTTTCACTTGTGCACAGGCAACGTCGAAAGATAGACAAGAACATCTCCGTGATGACGATGATCTTCAAGGAATCATCTCCCGGTCACAAGTCCCGCTGTGAGGAAGATGATGTTATTGTTGCCATGGACAGCAAGAGCCAGCGGATTTTACACTACCAGAAGACACAAGGGCTGAAGAGGCTACAGTTCCCCATGGTAAGAGTTTCACATTAATTAACTCACATCTTCAACTCACTCGTGCTTTGGGATTGAGGAATGAAAAGTTGTTCTGCTTGTTTTACAGAACATTTTCCACAGCGGAAGTGATGAGTTTGAAATTAGACACGACCTCCTGGACTGTCATATCAGTATCTGCTCCCCACAGGTTAGTTACCAAACCGAGACAAGAAGTTTGGAACTCATCATTACTGATTGAGGTCACAAAGATTTGTTCTCATTTTTCAGGTTGCTGAGCTCTTCACTGACAATTTTGACTACCAAACTAGGAATGACTTTGTCAGAGGGATGTTGGTCAATGAAGAGGTACTCCACCATGCAGCCATAGTTATTTTTTATTGAAATTAGGACCATCACAGACATTTATTGCAGCCTAAGCCATTGTTTTATTTTATTTCTGTTTAGATTCTGGGCAACCAGATACACATGCACGTCACCAAGGATGGTTACGGTGTCCGAGTATCCAATCTTCTCATGTATGATTCGGTGTCGTCAGACCTCGTGCGGCGGTGGGTCTACCCGCTCACGCCTGAGGCCAACTTCGTTGACCAGAAGGGACGAAGCTGCACGTATTCTCGCCACAACGTCTACAGAGGGTCCGGAGTCAGCCTGGGCCACGGCAGCCAAATGGAGGAGAATGTTCTCATTGGCTGTGACACTAGCATCGGCGCCAACTGTTACATTTCTAACAGTGTCATCGGGAACAACTGCACCATAGGTGAGCTTCCTGAAAGTGCTAATTTGTGTGTGTGTTTGGATGTAGGAGGTTTTTATACAAGAATGTACTCAAAGTGGTGTTAACAGTCCCCTTTTCTATTGCAACAGGCGACAATGTAAACCTCGACCATGCCTACATCTGGAGTAATGTTCACATTGCCAGCAACGTGGTGATCAGCCAGTCTGTGGTCTGCGACAAGGCTGTGGTCAAAGAAGGCGTGACACTGAATAAACAGTGTGTCCTGGCGTATAATGTAAGCAGTGCATTCATTATCGTCATGTATTCTGGATTGTAATTAGTTAAAAGCTGATTGGAGAGTTTGATGCGCTGAGAGACTTTGCATGCCTGCACTTCAATTTACTTATTTATAATACAGTAGAGCAGGTCTGGACCGTCCTGTTTATCATGTTACATTTCAGATAATTTCACCTCTTACACATCAACCGCCAATCCAACTGTATCTTTAAATGAGTTCAGTAGCTTTTAGTGAATACGCTTAAATGAACATTTGAATAGTTTCAGCACTTTTGCTTTAACTGAAATGTCAGCGCATTGCAGCGAATAACCTTTAATTGACATTTCACCTGCTTTTATTGCTTACACTTCAGTTGGTACTTCAATCCCCTGTCAGTGCTTCACCTGCTACAACTCCAGTACAGTCCAAAAATGCTGGGTGATGTGGCCAAAAATGTTATCACAATAAAGAATTTAATATAATTTTATTACAGATAATTATCAAAATGTGAAATAATAATTTATTTCAAGTTTAAAGGCTGATCTTTGCTTCTGAGTGAAAGTTGAAGGAATCAGACGGTTATTTGTGGTTTTAAACCATTCCTTATTGTCAGGACATGACAAGCACTTCCCAAACAGTGGATCAATTAACAAATCGGGGGTAGAACATTCAAAATAAATATGAGTATATGCATGAGTAAAATAACAAAATAAATATCTTAATACAAAATATATGCCAATTACTTTACTCAAATGAATGGAATCAAATATTTATTGAACATTTGTTCTGTATTGTTAATGAGAAGAAATTATATTGCAATTAGCATTATTGTTTTATTGCCCAACCTTTACAATCCAATCGACCAAGCAAAGAGTTATTAAAAAACAAATTCAACTTATTTACATTTTTACATTGTTTCAAAAGCTGTTAAATCTCAACACATTCAGACATTAAATCAGTTTCAAATGTTTTAACTAAAACATATCTGCCAGCACACGTAAACTTTGCTGGGAACTGTTTTCAAGGTGGTGATTGGGCCAAACATCTCTCTACCCGAGGGCACTGTGGTGTCCATGCACCATCCAGAGGAGGAGGAGGAGGAGGACGATGATGAATTCCTGAGTGACGATGCCGAGGTTGGTCACAGTAAAGACAAAACCAAACTGAAAGGTGTGTATTCACTATTTCCTGACGTTATAAATGAATGAACCAAATGCTTTAATGTTTCTTGGTAATGAGCTTTGGTTTCTTCTGCCCTCCAGTATTTAACCCAGCAGAGGTAGGAGCAGAGGGGAAAGGATATATCTGGAAGGCCAGCAGTCTGGATGACACAGAGGACGAAGAGCTGTTGCAGTGTCTCTGGGGTAGGATAGCAGCTCAGCCGGCTTCTAAAGTTCATGCTGATGCTGTAGTCCATGTCCCAGCAGCCTGGATTTTGTTTCTTGTGCAACAGGTTTGGTTTTGAACCCTGACCCTGAGAGTGAAAGTGAGGACAGTGAGCCTGATGGTCCTGAAGATCCAATGATCCCCTCCCCCGAGATGGACGATGTTAAAGGTGGGAGATGTTAATTTCACCTGTCTGTGGAACCGTATGACTGCCCCCTACTGACCAACAGCATAACCAGTGATGATAGTGATGCTCAGATTACTCTCACAAGATGAGCTCTACTTAATTTTTAACAAAAACATTTCATAACAGGATGAACTGTATTATTCACTAATAGGCTGCAACTTTATTAATATTCTATTTGTTTATAAAATGTGACAAAATGGAGCTCATCTCAATTTTCATGAGTCAGTCCCCGATTCACACTCTCAGTGCATTAAATAGTGGCTGTGGGCAGTAGCTGTTTAAACCTTAAAAAATATATATATAAAAAAAATTCAATATGACATTTTTCATGAAATGTTTTGTGCAGTTTACTTTATTTCCCCTGGACCATATTTCCCCTAAAATAATCATTCTGTGTGCACAGAAAAAAGTCTGTACCAAAGTACAAAAGCTGTTATATTTGCATTCATCTTCTTTTGTTGCCTGTATTTTCATCCCACTTTTAAAGGTTCATTGTGTAATATTTAGGAGGATCAACTGACAGAAATGCAATATAATATCCACAATTATGCTTTCAGTGGTGTATAAAGATCTTACATAATGAACCGTTTTTATTACCTTAGAGTGAGTAATTTCCATCTACATACACCGCGGGCCCGATGTCACCAAGTTGCGCCATCATGTTTCTACAGTAGCCCAAAACAGAAAAACAGCCCAAGTGTTTCGTCACTACGTTGAAAATGTAGGAGGTAGAAAAAAAAGTCATGTTAGTAGTAGTGGTAGACGTCTGGTTTATTAGAAGTAAGAAGAGAATTTGGGATAAATGAAATACCACAAGTATTATTTAGCACAAGAGCAGACAGAGTGTGTCAGCCAGCGTAGCTTCTCCTGCATGCTTTGTGAGGGAGGCTTGAGCGGTGCATTCATGTGATGTTGGAATAATCAGAATCTTTTTTTCCTCCTTAAATCTTTATTACAAAAAGCGAGAAATAAAGTGTACATGGGACATAAATAAGTTTTCAGAACTTTGATTTGTGCAAAATGACTTACTGCATTTACATATTTTGCAAACATGTAACTTGTAATATGGTTATAATGTTTAGTTTGCTGTCCCTGTAGAGTGGACTAGATGCAGCGTTTCCCACAGAATGACAGTGTAACTGTGGCGGGGGGGTGCGTGCATCAATATTGACTACCAGCTATATACAGAATGCTAGCCTTGGAAATCCAGCTGCATTCTGACATTAACTTACCTTTCCTTATTACCTAGGCTCCTTGCATGCTGGCTAATGACTTTTTTAAGCTGGGTCTCCAACATTGACTGCGTTGTGTTTTTGTGCAGCAGTGTTCCATGAGGGAGAGGGAGCGAGACAGGTATGGGTGAGTCAGAGAGAGAGAGAGGGATGAGCGAGTGGAAGTGCTGCTCGAATGCGCTACAGCCTCTGCAATCAAATACGATTTTACACAGGCTTAGTAAAAAAAAAATCGAAAATCAATCTGTGGCTGTCAGCGTTGATATTGTGGCGGGCCACATTCTGCCTTAAGGGCACACGAAAACACACTGAAGTCGGAAGAACCACTTCACAACTCATGAAATGGGACCATCTGAGGAACACATGAATGCACCATGAGCCACTGGTTATATTTCACAATCTTCATCACTAGATGCCACTAAAACCTAAACCTAAACAAATTCCTAATAATCTCCAAGGAGGTTTCCTGCAAATAATGACTTAATTTAGTATTAAGTATAGTGAAAACAGTTAAGCTGCTTTTTCCCTAAAGCCTTTCACATCAGTTCACCTGAACATGTGTTTACAGGCAACATTCATCATATATAAAGAAAAAAGTTTCCCATAATAAACAAATAAGTAATAAAGTAATATTCTAGGATTTAAATTGGTGTTTCCTCTGGAAATCAACTTACTATACTTTTAAACGAAAGACAATTATTAGTAAAAATTAGAAAAACTTAAAATATTACTATATATAACTCCGAGTATATGTTATATCCGGCCCCCTTTCTGACCCTAATTCTTCTTTGGTCTGTTCATATGTAGTCTTCCAGATGGAGGTGCTGGGTACTCTGCAGAGAGGTTTGGAGGAAAACATCAGCTGTGACAATCTTGTACTTGAGATCAACTCTCTCAAGTAAGGAGGAACATTGCATTGCCTGCAGTTCTTTGCCTCTCTGTCAAAGTGCACATTCAGTTTGACACTCTTTCTCTTCAGGTATGCCTACAATATCAGTCTGAAGGAGGTGATGCAGATTTTAACCAGAGTGGTGCTGGAGTACCCTTTCCAGCAGCAGGGCCCACAGATTACCCCATCACAATACGTTGCTCTGCTCCTACCTGTAAGTATGTTTTTTTTCCTTTGTTTTTTACAGCACATTCATGTAAGTGTAGACATCATAGAAATAAATATCTCGTCTTTGTCTTCCTCTCAGTTATTAAAGAATTGGGCACCAGTGTTTAAGAACTATGTGAAGAGAGCACAGGACCATCTAGACTGTCTATCTGCCTTTGAGGAACACTTCCTGGAGCAGGAGAGTCACTGGGCTGCTATGGTCAAGGTCCGGGTCCTATTATGTACACTCACTAATCTGCTACTCTTGTAAAGGTTTAACTCACTTTACAAGAGAAGATGTTGGGTCTGGTGAAGCCTGGTGCTGAAGATGCTGCTGTTGTTTTTCCATCCAGGTCCTCATGAACATGTACCAGTTGGAGATCCTAGAGGAGGAGGTGATACTGCGCTGGTTCTCTCAGGGAGCCACCACCGACAAGAGCAGACAGCTCCGCAAGAACCAGGGGGTAGGTACAGTTTACCCAGGACACGAGGCTTTATTATATTACTTCGCAATAATATAATAAAGCCTTGAAGTTCAGATTGATGTGGTAAGACACAACAGTAATATGTTACTGGTGTCAGCACAACTTCAGTATGGGTAGCAACGAGTTGGAATAAAATACCAGGAGATGGTAAAGAGTTCAATAAACACAGTTGGGCTTATTATTCATCCATCCATTATATTCACAGGGGAAACTGCTTTGCTTATGGCAAGTTTATTTATCTGGCACATTTAACCAAGATAATTCATTGCTAATGTTAATTCTTTACATAATAATTCAGATCCATGATACTATATATTATTATAACTGTGTTTATTATTTTCCACACCTATGAGCGCTGTTAAACTTTCCTTGAAATAAATTCTAACTGCAGTAGTTCAACTCACCAACCACGTTTCACTTCCCACCTTTCATGGCGTTTCAGACTGGCAGATTTCTCACACAACCCTTTTCTGATGTATGTTTTTCTCCAACAGCTTCAGAAATTCATCCAGTGGTTGGAGGAGGCTGAGGAGTCTTCAGAGGAAGAAGGGGAATAATGAGCACTTCAGAAAGGACAAAGATGACTGTAAAAATGAAGAACCTGTTATGTGAATAAATGAATCCAGGTTTTATTGCTACAGCAGCTTTCTGCCACCAGTATCCATCGGGACCTTCTCCATACAGCTCAAGCTGATATACATTTTTATCATAGTGTCATGTCAGGGCGGTGTGCGATGAATTTATGTCCAAATAAACAAGACCATCGGACTGCTTGGAAATGTTTGTCATCTGTCTCACTTTGTCAGCAACACAGTGTCTCATTCAAGATACACTTACTGCAACAAGGTTTAAAACGCGGTTTTATTAAATACACAAGACTAAAATCACATTAAAAAAAAAAAAAGACTTAACAGTGCTTATGCATCCTTTTCCCCCTATAATCTAAACATGGCAGGCCATCCTCAATACTAAATTAAAGACAATTATCTAAGAGGTAGAAGATTATTTACTAAATTGATGCAGTCCAGATCACCTTAATTTCATGATGACTGGAAACCTGGACTGGAAGTGATGAAATAAGTTATATCACAGTTACAATCTTTAAATCAAAGTGAAAGTAAAAGGTTGAGAAAATAAACAATTGATTCAGTGTTTGACATCACATAACTCCTTAAACTTATCTAAAATTAAACAAAATAATATGTTCCCTTGATAATGTAGCTTTGAATGTTTTTTCTAAAATTCATGCTCGCTCTTCTGAGTTGTTTGATCGCTTTTCATATGCTTATCATTATGGCCCAATGACTGCAGTAGATATTATAGATAGCTCAGAGGCTCCATGATCAGGTTTCAATCAAATTTATACTTGTCATTACTTGACATGCTACTGTATACTGTCAGACCTATGAGGACTTACCTGGTTGCAATGCTCCTTTCATCTTCCTGAGTAGACCCTTAGGCTTAAGGAACTAATTATTGTCTTAATCAGACTAAACTGCCATACTACAACAGTTTAATACATAACTGACTTGGGTTATGTCTAACTACAAACAAGAATTGTTACCATTTTGGTTTTGTCTAGTGTCATGTTTGTTTTATTGGTTTTGTAAATGTTTTTTCTAAATTGATCTGCTTTCTATTTTTCTAATGTTTTATCCAATGTCGTCATGTTTTGCCTCTCTCTGATGCATCTTGCAACGGGGAAATCTAAACATGCAAGTGAATTATCCCAGCATCAGGATGGCACTATGGAGTGTAAGAGCAAACACCTGAGGCAGTACTGGCACACCTAAAAAGCTGAGACACTTGTATCTCCACATCTTCAAGCCTACTTTGATCTGTCATCCTTTTTTCCCACCAAGCCGTAAACGACACAGGCTAGAAGAGAAGCCCCTGTGATGCCAGAAAGAGCAGTCAGCGTTTTCCACATGGTGGCTGATCTCTCATGCCTGTCCAAGAAGCTCCTGTGGTCAGTGGGTACCAGGATATACTTGCGACCATCCTGTGGGGCCTGCAGCCTCATCACCTGGCCCCCCTCCAGCACCACCTCACCAAAACCAGTCAGGGTGCTCCCCACCCGCAGCAGCTCCTCGCTCTCCTCCATCGCCACAGGTTTCTCCCCCCTGAGGCCCTGCAACACCATGTTCCCCAAGCTCTCCTCAGCACGTCTCACTTTCAAATAAACCCTCTCCAAGAAGCACCCAGAGGCCTCCAGAGGGTTTTGAACCTTCACGTACAAGTCGGTGATGTAGGCTCCGGGGCTGACCAGACTGAAAGGCACTGAGTTTTGGGTTTCCTTTCTGTTCACTGTACGAGAATTCCTAGAAAAGTCATCAAACTGTTATTAACAGGCTAGTGGATTGGTAAAAAGACATTTTAGTCTGTAGTCTAATGTACCATGTATTGCTGAGGGAGTTCCAGTATTTCCAGTGCTCCTCCACTGCTATCTTCTGAATCACGCCAAAGCAACGAGGGACAAACTGGCTGGGCAGAGGCTCCCCATCTGCCTGGACCAGACCTTGAAACAGATATGAAGGTAATTCCTCTGGACTGAACCCAATCAAAACTGCATTTAAAAAAAAGGTTAATTCTAGTTTGTACCTTCTACAGCAACATACTGAAGTCGCTTGTGGGGAGAAGCTTTCAGTACTCTCACCAAATGTTGATCAGGTTTGAATATGGGTATTTCCTTCAATGAGAAAAGTTTTAGATAAGTATTTTTAAATCATTAAAAAAGTAGAGCTGCATTGATACTTTAACGTGGCTCAACCTATGATTTATCACACTTGCCTTCAGCTTTTTCAACTCCTTTGTCTTTTCTTGGTATAAATGATAGAATAGACCAGAGAAGGCAAAGCCGGACCCGACACCAATCAAAACCAGCGGGTTCACAGAAAAGTCACTCATATCTGGATCTGGGAACAGGCGTGCATACACAACATACAGTCAACACAAGTGAAAGTAAAGTACTGTGAGTAAGTATCAGTGCAGAAGTACGTCGTATGTTTTTGAAAAAATACTTACATAAAGGACAGATAACTGAAACAAAACTTACCAGGTAAAACTGTCACACAAGTACAATTAGATCACTTTAGTCGAAACCAAAAGCTTCAATTTGCGCGAGGTTCATTTCCTCGTTTGCCCACGTTGCGTCATGTTTCCCCTAGCCAATAGGAAATAAGTACCATTTTTCTTTTGAGCGCTGTGACCACCAGGTGGCAGCAGTGTCCGGTTGAAACAGGTATTACTTTTTCTACACACATGCTACTGTTTTGTGATATACAGTTTAATGTTTAGAGTCATCCTAAGCAATGTGTAGCCTCTAACCTGCTTTAAGTGAAGCGTTTTGTCCTTTTTGGCTTCAGCAGGCTGAACTCTATATTTGCTCTTTGTCAGTAATCAAACATTCAGTGCCAGAATTTTTTGCCAAATAATTTACTCAGCATACAACGTTATAAAAATACCCAGTTAAAGTCCAAACTTAAATAAAAATACTAAAGTATTGCCAACAACCTGTACTCATAATGATGAGTATGATATTTGATGCATTAACATGTCGGTGTTTCTATAATGTTGTAGTTGGATGAGGTGGCGCTCATTTTTACTACTTCATATTCTTTTGGCATGTTTAATCTGTAACATTGCAGCTGATTTTATAAATGTTTTAATCTGACAATTAACTAGTGGCTGTTAAACAAATGCAGTAGAACAGAAGTAAAAAGTAAAATACCTTAAAAATGTTATTTTAAAAAAGTATGTGGATAATTGCAGTTATTTTAAGTTTCAGATATCATAGTTCTCAGTAGTTAAACAAAAATATAATATAGACCCTGAAATAAGTTATTTCAAGTCAGATTTATTAGTGTACATGCAATTTCTCAATGGGCTTGTCAGGTCCACAACATGCACACCAGTAGGACAACAACTCTCGTAAGTGGTTACCAGATGATTACTGGTGTAGGAAATAGGAAAAAACAAAATCTAATCCTTTCAAAATCGTAGTTTTATCCCTTTAAAATGATTTAAATCCAACCATATGAGAGAGAAAAAATGCTCTTCAATTGAACTATTCACGACTTGCTTGCTTTGTTTTAAGGGGTCAAAAGTGGTGGAATGCAAGTAAGTATTCTACTTTAGTGCAATTTTGAGGTATTTGTACCTCACTTGAGTATTTCCATTTATACTACTTTATACGTCTACTCTGCTACATTTATTTGACAGATAGACTTAGTAGTAACTTTTTACGGCTCTGTAAACCGTCACATTTTTTCAATTACTTTGACTGATTAGTCCTCTTGTCAGATGTAATTTCAGCTATGCTGGAATTTACGTGACATCACCAAACTCTGTGTACTACTAATAATAATGTTAACGGGGTGAGTTCCACCACCTTTACAGGTACAACAAAATCAACAGAAGGGGTAAGGGAGCTATCAGTCAGGCAAATGGTGTACACACCCACACAGTCAACATGAGTGAAATAATCAGCTGTGTGGGTGTACAGGTGCTCTAAGATTTTACATACAAAATATTTATGTGATGACTTTATAAATATATTGCATTAACCTACCAAAACAGTATGATAAATGGTTATAATTTGCTCCACTTTGACGATAACACTGACACGATCCTCTGCATGTTGACTAGCAGTTCAACCAAGGGGGATTTTCTCTTTAAACCTTCTCTAAATGTTTTATCATGATGACTTTTCCAGTAATCCTATCCAGTATTTCACAATAAGACACAAGGCACAAATTATGAAAAATGATATAGTAGAGTGATGTTTTTCTTCTTGTGTGTTGTGTTAATCATCTAATGACCTCACAGACGTCCAGATCACCTAAGTACACTCACCTGTAAAGCAGCTAATCCTCCTGTTATATTTAACAGAAGGTTGCCAGCCCTGACCAACGTAATACATCCTTTCATCATAAAGTAAAGTGTCACAGACTTTGCCAGCTTCCTTTTTCTCTGCCTCTCTCTCTCTCTGCTTGTGTACTATGTTCTCTTGGCAATCAGCATTTGACTATGAATGCACACCTGTTTTAAAAGCCTGGTCATATTTTCTCCTGTCATTTGGATGCTGTCGTCACTTGTTGTTTTCAGAGCCTTTTTTCCTTCAGGCTGTGAAAAGAGTTGCTGAAATTTAAAAAATGTATCTGCATTGCTGGAAATACTGGAAATATATTCCTCTGTTGGTTCGTTCAATTCCACAAACCGCAGTGAATCTTCAGGGGCATCTCTGACACCTCTGTAACAGTTTAATTCAACTACCAATGCCGAGATAAGAGAAGAAAAGAGAAAACATTTCACTAAAGAATGCCTTGATTTAGAACTGCTTTTGCCTCTTAACTATACTTAATGCTCATCCATTGAGATGTTGCTTCATTTCTCTTCAGTATGTCTGTCCTTGACTGCGCATTGAAAGTAAGAATGCATTAAGCTCAAAATAATGACGTCAGTTTTCTCATTGTTGGAACAATTTTCACTGAAACACTTACAACCTTGGTGGAGCATCTTACAGACGCTTCACAAATGGACTGATGTAAAACAGAGCTATAAATTAGAACAAAATGAAAAGTCTGGCAACCTCATCTTTGGCTAATGAATTGGTTGCTGTTCTTATTTCAACAGCAGAAAATGTCCCTGAATCCTCCTTTCTGACTTTCACAGCTTTGAATTCTCTTTGTTTTAAAGACGCACCCTTTGGCCCTTGCTCTCACTGATGAGTGAGAGCAGACAAAAGACACACTGCTTCACAGCAGCCGCCCTGGATGTTTATGCCAATCTATTTCTCTGTGCTATTTCCCCACTGTATTAAATGTATGTGGAGCTATACATGTTGTTATCCAATAATAATGGATGGTTATGGATCGATGCATATATGCTTTGCACATCAGAAACTTGTGACATAAGGGGGCTTTGTGACCTAGAAAATCTAAGGTCTAATTGTCAAGTACACTGAACAAAATTATAAATGCAACATTTTTGTTTTTGCTTCATCTTAAGCTGAACTCAAAGATCTAAGACTTTCTCTATGTACAAAAAAGGCCTATTTCTCTCAAATATTGTTCACAAATCTGTCAAAATCTGTGTTAGTGAGCACTTCTCGATAATCCATCCACCTCACAGGTGTGGCATATCAAGATGCTGATCAGACAGGGTTGGTGTTGCACAGGTGTGCCTTAGGCTGGCCACAATAAAAGGCCACTCAGTCTGGACCAGGGTGGTGGACTGACAGACAGACATAGACATCCCTCGTGGCTAAAATGACCTGGATGACAAAAAGTCCCCTGAGTGCAGGTGGTGATTCCACTTCATTCAGGGAACTGCTACTAAAACATATCTGTCATTTTTGTGAATGCAAGCTTGACAAAACGAAATAGTATTTCTTCTCTCGTTGTTTTAGCAGAATTTATGGACATTCGCAACAGGCATTACATCATATACACAGTATGCACCCACACTTACATTGTTTTTAGTTTCCCTCATTTCACTCTGATCTTCATTTCAGTTTAATGAGTTTGATGCACCTTCATAATTACCATCATTAACACCATTAAAATATCAGGGGTGTTCTCAATGAACCCCACAGGTTGCTTG
The DNA here is from genome assembly GCA_029875015.1 of Lepomis gibbosus. NCBI lineage: Eukaryota > Metazoa > Chordata > Actinopteri > Centrarchiformes > Centrarchidae > Lepomis > Lepomis gibbosus. The sequence goes on from JAPMOB010247494.1 coordinate 12,159, forward strand.
TGAGGAGGCAGTTATGTTTCAGCTTGTGTGTTAAAGGCAAGGATTTATGTAGCAATAACCAACAATAAGTAATTCCCACAATCATTTTGAGCAATTAATGCTTTAATTACAGTAAATGAGACCCTCGCAGCCTCTGACTGGCACCATATTTCGTTTTTGTTTGTCATAGAAGATGTTATACTCTTGCTTTATGGCACAAAACAGGAAGTTGTCGCTGGTCCAATAGTGCAAACTGACCTAAAAGCTTCCACACTTTCGAGCAGAGGATGACAAATAGAAAAAATTGTAAACATGTTTATCCTCTTTTGAAGCAAAGATCATCTTTATGACAGAGGGTTTATGAGAAACATGTTCTTAATTTTGAGACACTGGCAATAAAACATCACTGCCAACTGGCATGAGAGAGCAGTAAACATTGGTGGAGTCAAATGTTTGCCTAACACCCAAGTGGCACAATTATTTTGACTGAGATACTAAATTTTGACATGGCCAACAAATTAATTTGTTATGGTATTAAATGGTAAAATTAAACTTATGCACTGATGCGTTTAGTATTAGCAGTAATGTCATATATACTGTGATAATAGGTGTCACAGTGGACACTTTTTTGCAGAGCCAGTACTTTTACTTTTATACTTTAGGTACATGTAGTTTTTCTGTACTGTTGCATTGGTATTTTTCCTTAAAGATCTGAGTACTTCCTCCATCACAGCTATAAAATGTAACTAAATACCACCAGTAAGCACAACAGCACAACCCATTGAGGATTTACGAACAGGTGACAAATTAAAAGGGAAAACCTGAATAAATGAGTAGAGGAACACATACTTCCATACAGATCACAAGGTTTGATGATGATGAAAATGAAGTGAATCAACACCTTCCTGAGATTAGAGACATTAATGGTTCAGACCATATAAGACCTTTATACAGTAGACATTCAGCTCCACAAGATTAATCCAGCAGAACTCAAACAACCAAACATTTGACTTCCATCCCAGAGGAGGGTTATTCTGACATCTCAGTGAGTCACCCACTGATAGTAAAGCCAGACCAGTAATACACAAGGTAAAGCACATGCTGTCTTTGGAGGAGTCAGTGTTTGGGAAACAAGAACTGGTTCTATGTATTGTTATCAGTAACATGAAAACCTTATGGTTGAAAGTAAGTATTCAAACTGCGCACACTGACGCATGAGCACATGAAGACAGAACAACCGTCTGACCAGAAACAAACAGACACATGCTGCATGTTTTTCACTTACTGTGTCCATTTGCAGAACTTCTGGAGGGAGCAGAAATTTATTTCAGTCTTCCCACACCGATGTTTTTGGTGATTTATGAGCTTTACAACACTTTACACACATACAGTATGTGTGCCATGTATCATTCTCTGAGCATATACAGTAGCATTATCTTATCTGATGGCAGTGTGTCAGCTATGACCAGCTCCAAAGCTAGAAGCCAACTGAGAAGGACTGATTTTTATTGCCTATAGCTTCATAATTCAACTGAATGTCTACTGTATATGGTATTCTATATGGTCTGAACCAATAATAAAAAACAGGTCTTGTTATTAAGTGACAGTGAAGTGAAGCTGATGGCCTAATGAATATTAGAAAAAACTATGCCTCAAATGTTGCCTCAATTTTATGGCATTTTTAGGGATTTGTTGTCATATTTAATTGCAATGCACCAGATGGGTGACAAATTAAAGAAGAAAACAACCTAAGTTGTCTCAGGAAAGTGTTGATTCACATCATTTTCATCCTCATCAAACCTTATGACCCCTTGTGCTCTGTGTGCAAGTATCCTACACATTTATTCGAGTATGGAAACACTAAATTCCAAGTAAAATTCCTGCATTAAAAACTGTAAAAAAGTGCATAAGCATTAGCAGCAACATGTCAGCTACTTAAAAGTATGTTTACTTAAAAAAGTAAACATACTGATTTTGCAAAAAAATGTCCACTGTGACAGCGATTATTATATATCACACTGTTAATGCATCAATGCATAAGGATGCAAAAAGATCAGTATTCTGGCCAGTGGATCCCAGTCACAGGGGTTTCACAATGAATCTGAGGGGTCTGAGATGATTAATGAGAGAGGAAAGAACAAACAAAGTTCCTCTACACAAATTTGTACCCATTTTTGGACTTTAATCTTTGCTTTTTCAGTGGCTTATTTGGGTCATTTGATCTATTTGGGCCTCAAACTGTTAAAAATTGAAACTATGTGAATTGTTTACATGAGCCTACTGGTTTAGTCTTTAACACTGAATTGTGTTTTAAAGGTTTATCTTTATGATAATTCTTAACCTGTAAAGTAGTAACTAAAGCGGTCAACTACATGCAGTGGAGTAAAAAGTCCTATAGCCTAATATTTACTTCTGGATTTTGTATCCCATGCTATTAACAAACACTCCCAGGTGAAGTTCAAGTACCTGAAATTATACAGCATTTGGATAAATGTAGGCTAGGCCTGCTTGGTTTCTTTCCACGACTGCCCTTTTGAATACAGAGAAACTGAGAAAGCTGTTGTTGTTGTTTTGTTGTTTTTTTGTTGTTTTTTTTTACAGGAGTAGGCTATATCCCGTTTACAGGGTTGCACAAATAGTTATACAAATTGTAGTTTTGAATGATGACACATTGCAGCATAAATATATGGTCCTATTACAATATACTTTTGTGACATCGGGTTGCATAATTTGCCTATAACAAATAGGCTACACAAAATGCAACAGTGGGTCAGTCGTGTCTAATTTGAATTTACGGGTACAGCAGTTTCCTACTTTCTTTGTAACTTCGTGTTAACGCCCTCATCCACTGACGTTCACAGATGATCTTTCATTGGTTACTTGTTGGTTGTTCAAGGTAAAGCCCGTGTAGTGGGAGGAGGAGGAGGAGAAGGAGGAGGAGGAGGAACTCAAGAGCGGGTTAGTTCACTTCGCTCAGAGCGCAAGAACGCACGGAGTCAGCAAGGGGAGCCACACACACCTGCGGCAGAATTGTCACTACCTTTTTAACTATTATTTTATTTTTTTTTTGCTGTCTACAATCTATTATTTTTGAAGGAATCAACCACTGTAAAGGACATGTTAGTGGAAGTTTCAAAGAGCACCTTCATCCTTCTCTCCTGCATATTGCTGAAACCCGTGAGTATAGTGAAAGACTTTTCTCATGACTTGAACTTGCGCTCGTGTTCAAGTAGGTTATGCGTCAGTTACTCGCCGAATTTGGCAACGGAAGTTTGACCACGTAGATCTTTCAAGTAGAGCGTTGCCTTCAAGTTGATTCGGTGCTCTCAGCAGTTTTGAATGCAGGGCGCACCAATGTGCCCCAATAAGAAGCTTGATTCATTCACTGGTGCAGGGGGGCTGCAGAGTTTATAGGTCTGTACCCAGGAAATGTTTGGCTTTATTTTGCTTTAGTTCATCGTCATGACGATGACATTTTGTTATTAAAGTCATATTAAAACAAATAATATTTCAAATTGAGCTTTTTTGTTGTTCAATTTTTAAGATCAAGAGACATTCTTGCCTCAGCCTCTGCTTTGTGTGTCAATTCCTGCAACACAGGCACTGCAGGCAAAACCTGCAGCTTTTAAAATGACACCAACATTTGTTTATTCCCCTGCACCAAGACACCAAAGCAAATTCCTTGTGTGTGTAAACCTACTTGGCACTAAACCTGACTTTGATTCTGTAAACCAAAAAGTTGTTTTCCAGTGACATTCATGTGTTTTTATATCCTTGCTGATCTCTTTTCATAGCTAAGCTTATGGTGAATTCGAAGTTACAATGTGAGTGTGGGTCTCCAATGACAGAGGCCTCCTGTGTCTTCCTCTGTACTATCTGTGCAGCAGCTTCCATGCCCACAACTGTCTCCTGTATAGAGAAGAATGTATGATTCATGCTGGAATTCAGTTGGAGGTCACAGCCCTTAGAATAGCATGCTGGCTTTACATCTGCATTTCTTCACATTCACAGACTGCTTCAGTACCTCAGTGAAGACAATTAAGGAAAAGAAAAGGCAGAGAGGGCTGTTATTGCAAGCAGGGAAGGTAAAAGGGATGATTATGAACTTTCCTCCTGATACTCCAACTTGCACCGCTTAAGGCGGCGCTGATCCATCACTGACAACATCTGCTCCCATCATAGTCCAGAGGTGCACCGTGGGTGAAGTGACACAGGACAGGCTGCGTAGCCTGAGGCGCGAGATCCATCATAACCTAAATGGGGGAGTCACCTTGTGTGGGAGGAGATGTTGGAGTCATATGGGCTCATATTGCGACTAACAATAGCCACATACTACCGGTCTGATTAATGCCCACAGAGAGGCGATTCATCCACCTAAGTAAAGGCAATAAATCTTCTGGTCCTGCAGAGGGTCTGTATATTCTGTATATAAACCTTTGTGGATTCAGCTTCATGTTGAACCAATTCATGGCTGAAGGCTCTCTCCACATCTCCAAACCTTGCACATGCAAATCTAAGGAATATGATGGTTGAATCACAGTCAAAAGATTGATCTTGTGTCATGGCAGAGAGATTAATGGCAGCTCATCTCAGGAAGACCTCAGCGGACACAATAGATGTGTTTGCCTTGAGATGTGAAGCACATGCAGCATAACTCATGCAGCAGTCTTCTATGCTTTCCTAACAGACAAATGATGTGTGACTGACACTTTAAAATGTCACTGTGGTTCTAAGATATATATAAAAATTGAAAACGTGTGTGAAATGTCTTCTCTTCACAGGTGTTTTCAATACAGCATCAGATGTGTGACATGATGAAGGAATTAGACAAGGAGAGGGACGTGTGTGAGGCTCAAATTGAGAACAGAACGACAGGTGTGTAGTTTGTGTGTTTGGCATGCCTTCATTCTCCTGGCTGCACTTCTTCTTCTTTTTTATCCTAATTCGCTTAATCCACAAGTAGGTTCTGATCAAAGTGGCACAATGAGTTGTAAAGATAACAGAAGCTGTTCAAACCTCCCCTCTGCCTGAACATTACACCTTGCATGGTTGAACATTGTTTTCCTTCCCCTTGTCACATGCACCTTGGTTCAGTTTTAAAGTAAACTTTCTAATCACATTTTACCTTTCATTTTTATTAAATGTGCAACAATTAAACTCATTTAGCTGATTTTGTTGTGTCAATTTATTTACATGTTGTGAAGTGGGGTTTTGTGTACTCACAGCACGCATCATTATGTTCTCCAGAGAGATAGCCTACTTGTGCTTCATTGCCTTTGTGTGTAACCAAAACCTCACTGATCCAAACTGGAGGTATCACGAGACTGTTTACATTCACACAATGAAAAACTCATTAAACACTCATTTTCTTTTTAATTTATATTTGATTTTTCATCCTATAGATCCCATCAAATAAATGTTGCCAAATCCTCAGGGTGTTGGTGTAAATATCACCTGGTAAACTGATTTCTCATTGTAATGAGATGCTGAGCAGGTGTGAATTTAAAAGTGCTGTGGCCTGATTCTGCATCCTGAGTACCAAACAACTCGCAGTGGTGTGCTGAATTTAAATAATGGTGTGTGAGCTGTTTTATTAGTCATGGTGGCGGCTTGTTGACTCAGGTCATCTGCTGTTATGGACCCAGGACTGTAACAACAGCTGACTTGAGCTTCCACGTTTTGGCTGCCATGGGAGCTCCAGTGCTTATGTGGGGTGGTAATGGAATAGTGGATAAGACACATGACTTGGTGTGAGAGACCCGTGTTCAAGTCCCCACTGTGACACTTCCACCAATGTGTCCCTGAGCAAGACACTTAACCCCTAGTTGCTCCTGAGGCGTGCGACCTCTCACATTGCACTTGTAAGTCGCTTTGGATAAAAGAGTCAGCTAAATGAATAAATGTAATGTCATGTAACCTCAACATTCACCCGAAGCAGGTTGTTGCTGTTTGTCACTGGAATGGAGCCGTCCCAGTTTAGACACATGTTCAAAAAACAGTTCTTCTATGTTGTTATCTTGGTGCATGTGATGTTTCGTTGCTTGGTAACTATGAACACGTCTATTTTTTTTTTCTTTTGTTCTTTGTCTCTCTGTCTCTTAATCAGGTTGCAGAGGGACGTGGGACAAGATCACCTGCTGGCCCAGCGCCAATGTTGGAGAGGTGGTCACCATCCCTTGCCCCAAATATCTCTTCTACTTCTCCAGGGATGTTCCTACAAGTGAGAATCAAGTTTATAGAATATGTTGTGTGTGTGTGTGTGTTCTGAGTGTTTCAGGAGTGAAATGGGGAGGAAAGGAGAGAAGTGACTAAATCGATGTCTTTGTTTGTGTGATGGTCAGCAATGATACGCATTTTGGGGATCTTGTGGCAGGAAAGTAAGAAGTAATGCAGTCATGCATCAGTCAGTTGCACTGAGGCAATCAGCAGACTCTGGGAAATGCTCAGTAACAACTTAAATGCCTTACTTTATTTTTTTCAAACTTAGCAAGGTTAAAGCTACTGTAATGAATACAGAAATCCACTGGATTGTTTGCAAATATGGCAACTTTATATGATATTTATTATAGCTTTTATATATTATACTATATATTATTTATATAGTATACAATACTATATTCATGGTCCTGCGATGGACTGGCGACCTGTCCAGGGTGTACCCCGCCTTTTGCCCAATATCAGCTGGGATAGGTTCCACCCCCCCCCCACACCCCCCTCTCTCTCTTATAGTAGATGGTGTAATATTACTCTACATATATTATATGTAGCTGGCTTTGTTACACTACTATGTTACTTCACTTAAGACAATACTGCATTATTTATTTAAGTACGTCATGGGTACTGCATGTATACTGCCTGCCCCGTAATTGTGAGTTTAATTACTCTTGTATAGATTCTGTTTTTATTTTAATATACTTATAGTGACAAACCCACAGAGAATTATCACTCATTTCTGCTGTTCTCTCTCATCTCTATGGAACATTTTAACATCATTTTGCTCATTGTTTTGGTTTTACTAGCCACTACTTTGCTATTTTGGTTCATTGTCACTGCTCCCATCAGCTTGTTTCTAGACACCGGCAGCTGTTTTCAGCATAAAAGCTGCAGGCTCAGACGGACGACAGACAGAAGTTAGCAACTGCTGAAGCTGGTGAACATACTGAGCATTTTGCTGCTAAAGAGCCAGACATTTTCCTAAGAAGTTGAATGAAACCAAAACAGGAATATTGGACTCACATTAACCAGAAACTAATAAACTTAATGTTGCTCTGTGTTAATTGGATGTGTAAATAAGCAACGGTTTGCTGAAATGTTTTCTAAATGAACTTTTTAAGTGAAGATATAATTAATATAATGCCAGTGTTGTGTTTATAGCTTTTTGATCGTATTTTTTGATCTTATTCGTATTTGGTCTAATCCTTTCTTTTAAGCAAAACTGGGACAAACCAATATATAATGAAACTCAAACGTCAAGTACAAAGTGAAACTGGGAAATTATGCCTGCAATGGACAATAACGTAATACAACTGGCTGACATTTTAGGTTGGCCTTTCTACCGAACTATAGCTTGCAGTTGGGTTATTATTATGAAGACATAACATTACTGGGGAATGTTGATAAAAATCACTATTATCAAGCAAATGAATGTTATTTCTAGTCTTACAAGTAACATAGGTGTATTAATAAAACAAAGTTTACTTTGTTTAATCTTCGTCATATTACAGTTATTAATCAACAAATAGATTAATTTCCTGATCATTATGCACCATGTAAACAGTTGTTTAAAAAAGAAAAATATTATATAAAATCACTCACTTCCAAAACAAATCACATATAAAGTCACTCACTACCAAAACAAAAGCGCATTACGTTTCGCCAAAGAAATTTTTTTTAGACCCCTGATCTTGTAATTACAAGAAAAGTTGTCTGCCATGCACTTCTGCACAAATGCACATGCCACTTTGTGAGATGAGGCGATGGTAACATTTACTCTTTTGTTTATAGGGCTGCCAGAATCAAAACAAAATAAAAGCTCTTAGTAGTAAATTTTTTGTGCCATTTGCGTAGATGAAAGTCACTCTTAACCTCTTAAATTTTACTGTACTATTACTATAAAATACAACAGTTTTCCTCACAACATCCTAAAACCATGTTTGTTATACCAAGGTTTACCAAGCTGTTGTTTACCTGCAATACTCTTGTGATGAACATGGCACACGGTTTACCTTGCAAGATCTGGGACCAGTGATTTTTAAAAATCATCCTAGTTATCTAATCAGAATTATTATTTCATGTAAAGGACATTTTTAGCAACAATGCAATAACATGTTTGGTGATTTTTTAATATTTAAAGAGCCCAAGGTGACCCATTTTACATAATTTCCCAAATGTATCACCCGATGTATTCAATATTTAAAAGAATAACAGATGCTGCTCATCTTCATCCGTCTTTAACCTCCTTTTTGTTGTTGTTCCAAACATTCCCCGCTGTTGATTTGTCAGTGCCGTCATGCTTTATATTTGACCAGAAATAGGAATTATGCAGCTACACTGGGCATCCTAGCGGCTCACTCTCATGATGTCATCCTGGCTCATGATTACCTGTTGTTTTTATTCTTTCCTGACAACTCCTATCATACATTACAAAGAATACAGTAAAACTTGAAACACGTGGGACGGCTGAGTCACAAAAAGATAAATAACTTCTCATCCGAGGGCACCATTCATCCATCAGAGATGCTTATTTGTCCTTCATGAGAAGCTTCCTCCTGTTTATTTGTCTTCTCTCAAAGGAAAGAAGGACTAATTATGTGTGAGGGAAACCAACCTCTTGAGAATTTATTGGCTGAAATGCAGTGGGTTTGTACGGTGGATCCTGAGAGTATTCCCCTCTGAGTTTTCCATATATGTCCATTTGTTATTAATTACCACACTGAGTTGTTGAGCTGAGCTGATTTGTTGTTGTTTATTTGTATTCGGCAGAGATGCCTCAAGTTCAACTTTAGAGCTTTGAGAAATGTTTCTTTGTTGGAGATGAGGCTGCTTGAAATTAGCTCTGGTATTGTTCTTTTATAAAGTGTAGGCCTAATCAGGGCCCATATTTATCAAGCTTCTCAGAATTATGAGAACACGGCTAACAATTGACTTAAGAGTGAAAAAAATCTTGACAGAAAGCTGAAAGTTAGTTTTCAAGCATCTCAGTCCTAATTAAAGTGAAGTGTACAACTAAGTGTCAGTCTTTGTGCTGATTCACTGCACTTTGCTGTGCTGCAAACAGGATTTTGGATGATGCAAGAACCAATCACTGAATAAATTTCTTTAAGAAGACTCTCACTTAAATTCACATTGAACTGAATCTATGAATCCTGACTGGCAGCTTTGCATGATTCAAAGTTCAAAAGAATAATTCTCCGTCTAACACTGACTCTTCATGCACGCCTTCATTTCACCCTCTGTCTGAAACAAGCTGTAGATG
>JAPMOB010247497.1:0-22486 GCA_029875015.1 Lepomis gibbosus
ACACACACACACACACACACACACACACACACACACACACACACACACACACACACACACACACACACACACACCTCTTGCTGTGTGTTACAAACCGGACATATCCGAGTGTGCGACTTTCTGTTAATGAAGCGGCCATTCAGCCATAAATAGGGGAGGCCCTAATTAAAACACACAGATAGATGAGCTTTTAACTGGCAGCTGTGGGGGGATGGGGGAGGAAGCACGGGGAGGGAGAGTAGGGCTGTGTGTGAAAGAGAGAAAGTGACAGAGAAAGTGAAGGAGCAGCAGAGTGTCAGGGGCCTACTAGTGACGATGAGCTCATTTCCCGGACAGGCTTGTACGTATGTGCTCATTTGCAAGCCTCCCCATGATGACACATAAATCATGTTGGGCAGTGCAGTGACGTACATATGCACATATTTCCAGCGTACAGAGTCAAACAAGAGAAACACACAATTTCCTGTTACTCGCACCTACCAACATTCAAAGTCAGCATCAACTTAAAAAACAACCCACATACCCACAGTATATTTTCAAACTGTATGTGTAAGCGTGTGAGTAGAAATGGCACTGAAGCTCCCCTCAAGCAAAACTGGCATGCAAAAGAAAGAGGCAGCCAATAAGATAACACACAACACAAACACCATGAACTAGTCAGGAGCACAAACAGGTTTCTGTCCGTAACACAAAGTTCCACTCTGCTGTTATCAATAGTTTGAGTTTAGACTGATGACATTTCCAGCTACCATACTCCAGAAGATGATAGCTTGAGTGGCGAATGATGATGTGTTCTTTATTAAAGTATATTTAGATGACAAATACACCTAACATTCATAGCGTTTGGCAGAAGACGACTGAATTATGAGGTGATCTGAGGGAGAAACAGAGACAGAGTAAGAGGAAAATGGCCCCCTTAAAAGTATGCTTGGGCGTTTGGGGGGTTGAGATCTGTTTTGTATTTCCTGCCTTGGAGTGGGGGTTTGGAGTGGAGGAGAAGAGGAGCTGGGGAATTCTGGAGCCTCATCATGTACTGACCTCCGAAAGCACCCACCCCACTCCCACAATATGATGACGTCACCAGGGAGACATGGGGGTATGGGAATTTAAAATCAGGGTTTTAGGGTTCATAAAACACAGATGTGCACCCATGCACAAATACCCATGCAATGACAAGGGTAATGTTGTGCACTGTGTGAGGGAACCATGAGCTTTAGCCATGCAGTGCTGTATGTATGCGTGTCTGTGGACTCTGATGTCATTAAGGGAATACTAGGCAGCTCTGACTGTCATGATGAAAAGTAAACACCCACACTCATTACTCCGCCTTGCAGATGGGAATAATACTTCATACAAAAACATCTGAATTATTATGACTCTCTCCCTCTGACTTAGTTGCCATCTCTCTGGCTGCTCAATGCTTACAGCAAAAACCTAGTTTTTCTTTGTCTTCAAAGTTTGAGTCAATATCAATAAACCTTTCCTAGTAGACCTGGATTGAAATTGTCCAGGCAAATATATTGGTTGTTATTAGCTTGCAGCACAGATAAATTGTTGTTACCTACATAACTATCTTGGAGATAATTTAGTGTCTGCATTTCATAGTTCGTCCACAAGAGAGCACTGAAAAGTGTATTTTTTTAAGTATAACATTACGTCCTCAGCATATGTATTTTAAAAAAAAGAAAAACTACAAATATGTTGTAACTGTATCACTTTTTCTCATCTTCTCATGATGACTGTATGCATTTAAGGGCCTGAAGCTCTTCAGGAATCAGGACATTAAAATAACAGTGGAGGTTGAGGAAGTGGATGTTTAAACTATAGCTTTGTTGCACACCGGTTATTGTAATTTTGGACAAGAAGCTGAAAGAGAGGAACTTTTACAACTACTTCTCATTACTATGTTCTATGAAGTGAAGAAATAAACAGAACATTCATCATACTGGCAATAGTTATATTATGTACAATGAAAATTAAATTCTAGGGTCTGATTGGAATAACAGTGTTGTGATCCTAGCTTGAAAATGATCATCTCTTATGGCTGTAGTTCTTCAGATCTGTGTCTGTGCTACTTCCCACTTGGTGTCTTGCATCCTTCAGAAAACCACAGTGGCTGCGTTTGGTCTTGTCTGACTATAATGCGGGTTTGTCAGCATCCATATCTGTTTTTTAGGAGTTGATTGCAATATGAGCATGTATCCAGATATGTCCGTTGATGTGCCCAAACATGTTCAGATGAACCAGCCGTCTTTAAATTGACAAGACTAACTGACACGTTGTATTGTTAAGATGATGTTACTCCGATAAGCACAAACGGATCACCCCTTTGAATTTAAACATGCCTGTATTGACAGTTTGTGTTCCAGCACTGACTGAAGTTATTTAATTCGGTTTGCTTGTTCACGGTCCTGTTGTCACACGTTTTGAGCCCCGGGCTGAGGCAGATTACAGAATGAATGGGATGGACTGAAAAGGCACAGACACCACTTTGAGTCACATTGTAGGAATGTGATGAACCTGCAAAGTGATTGTTGCTTCTGGCACACAACAGCATATACATTTAGGGAAACAGAAGCACAGAAGCCAGAGACCGAGCACATTCATACACTGACATCTTTGAGTGACAGAAACACTTGGATATAAACTAGGTGAACTTTTCTTTAAAAAGGTTCAAATGAAAGTGCTTACACCAAATTCTGAACATTTGTCCTGAATAATAGGTGAGGGGGTACCGTTTGTGGTTGCACCTGTCAGTCAAATACAAAAGGCTGGTCTATACTCTGTCACAGCTGACACTGACACATGGTCCTGAACGTATATGTATAGATCTGACGAGAACAGGTGGTCTTAGTCAGATTAACAACACATGCACAGAATCCAGACTGTTTTGCTAGACACACCCGAAGAGGAAAAATTACAGACAGAGCACATGCATGTTTCATGTGGCTCCTCCTCACGGAGATGTAAACATGTGCTCATACACTGCACAGTCCTCACACACCTCACCCTTATAAATGGAGTTCCAATATATGTTAGTTGTGTACAAGCCAACCATATAGTTAAAAAGCCACAGGCGTTCTGTCTGGCTCAGCAGTGTGAAGTGGTGTTCAGTCATAAAGGAAGAGTCTTTGTTACGGCTATGCTGTCTGTTCCACTTCCAGATTCAAAGCTTTGTGCTTTACTGCTGTTTTTTTCCCCTATGGAGCAGAGTCACGCCCCTCCTCACCATCTACTGGCTGAGCCCAGCTGGGAGCTCAATTTTCATTGGCTGGAGGGCACACCAGGGAGGATTTGGGAGGATCTCCTTTGTTTACATGCTGGTAGAGAAACCCCAATAACAACTGTTACTGTGGGCAACCAGACAATCTACAGTTAGCCAGACAGACAGCCACACAGGGGTGCAAGCTGAGACAGGGGTGCACACACGCGCACACACACACATAGAATGAGGTATCCAGGTGTCCAAAAAAAAGGCCAAATGAGGAGTCTTTGTTCTCTCTGATTCTATGCTTTATGCCATGACACAAAATTGTACATGTATAATTTTAGTTGGGACAGTAGGCAATCATGTGGTTTCATTGTCTGATGAAACTTTCCAAAGCATGTATGGGTATACATGCTGGTGGCCCTGTTGGTTTCAGGCTGTAACAGAAATAATTGTCTCTGTTCTTCCGCAAGCGTATGCTACTGTTTGTGTTTGCAATAACACAGGATCATATATCTTAATAATGACTTACAAAGAGCTTAATCCAATTCACGAAGCTCAGACTTCCAATCTCTCTATACTTCAACCTAACAAGCTGCAAGGAGGAAGGCATTTAGAGTCTGTGTGCATATGCCATCCTTTCTCCAAGACTACGCAAAGTGGTCAGCACAGTAATGGTACTTGATTGTGATTGAAGCTCCAGCATAGCAGCAGGAAAATCAATGGGATTCTCTGAGATGCTGTGTCTCTGTAGGCGTGCCTTGTATGTGTGTGTCTGTGAGATATATCTTATCTCTTTGATCAATGAATCAACGTCAAGTCCTGAGCCTGCTCAAACAAAGTAAGTCAAGCCTCTGCACGTCTGACTTTCATATGAATTGAACCCCCACCACACACACGAACATGAACACAAACACACTTCCCCACCATCTATCACACAGCAGCTCTCTATCAGGAAATCTACCTGAATCATGAAATCATATTCTAAAACCATGGAAACAAAATTAAAGCACATTTGTAAACAAATCCTTTGTCCTGTTGTGAGAATCTGTGATTGCTTCACTTGCACAAGCGATGCTTATCCAGGACTTTAGTACTGATTGAAATGTGTTTCTAGACTTAGGTACCATCAAGGGCCAACAGTAAGGGCTTCATGGTTTCCTTTCAGCAAAGTGTTAGCTGAGGTGGCAAACCACTCAGATCTTAATATATTTTGTTTCTATCTTTAAGAAGTGGGTGGCGGTCTAATCAACAGCTCAATAAAGATATGTTATTTGTGTATTTGTGCAAGTTTATTTGTTCCTTATGATGTTGAGTTTGAGGAAAGTTACTAAAATGATGTAAAAACTCAAGTTCTAGTTGTGGTTGTCCTTGATTTTACCTCAGGAAATTAAGGTGTTAAGCAAGGCCACCCACATTCTACACATCATGTCTCATAAGCAGTTTAGTTAGAAGATGACGGCCTAAACAATAGCCACTTTCATTAAATATCCGACACTTGCTATGTAAAACAACACCTAAAACTATTTTTCTCTGAAAGTTATATTTGATTTAATAAAAGTGTATTAATTATGATGTTAGTAAAGGCGGTCTGTGTTTAAGGCGGGGTAGCCCACCTTCACTATAAAAACGGTGAGGCAAACCCTGGATTTAGTTTTCATTATCTTTGATTAGATATTTCCTTATTGGAGCCGTAATCTTTCCAATTTTAAACAGTTTTAATTTTTCGAAGCCCTGGCTTGGCTTTTATCAGTCTGCTCAGTTTGATCAGGGTTTACTAAATGCAAAAATTATGGTTCAGAAAAAAACTTTACACTCCTCAAAGTAAAGTATTGGTGTCAGTATCCAAACGTAAAAAAATATTGCACTGACAAATTTGTAACATTTAAAACTGTAAAAATATCCAGCTCTGTGCTCATAATAGGCATGGAAAAGAGAACAACACTTCACAAATCCAAGTCTCCCTGCAGGCTAGAACTGGACAGAGTGGAGATGTGTTTTCTAAAACCATGAGGACTCCACTCTCAGTACAGAGGCCATTTGAAACCTCACTATTTGTTTACATAGCTCATTACAGGGGGGAGGAAGACTTAAAAACATTTGCTACAAGGTAGTCTTTCATCACCCCTGAACAAAATGCTTGTGAAGAACAAAAACATTTCTCGAACACAGCCTAATCTTGAAACGCACACACGGTAACACAGTGTCTCGTGCGGTGTGGTCTTAAGGATCAGGGTGCTCTGCTGAGTAATGAAGATTTTGTGCCCACATACAGACCAGCAGGACTGCGGAGATAATACTGTCAACACACATGTGGTTCCCAGTTACCCCTCCTGGACACACACCCATTCCTGACCCAAATACCTTGATTTTCTTGAGGTCAGCTTGAGTCCTTGACTCAGATTCTATAATGATACATCTGAAAAATGCAGCAGAACCACTAATGGACACATGCTATTATAGAATGGAAACTTGTTTCATTCACATATTTAAATTCCTTTGAGTGCAGTAATAATGGAGCAGAGAGCATTCCAGTTTTAACACCCACCACACACACACACAGTGACAGCATCAGCTCTTACAGGAAACAGAAGACAGCAAGAGAGACCGAGTAAGTAAGAGAAACAGGAGAGAGAAGAGGGAAGGAGGGGGTTCAAAGATCAGAAAGCAGATGTAAATCGTTTCGCAAACTCCACTCCAAATGACTAACACATGTGTGAGAAACTTTCTCATTACACACACACACACACACACATACACACACACACACTCTTGAAAGCTCTGCACCGAGACAGTATAACAAACTCATTCATACTACCTGCTTTTGTCACTTCTCCTCTCACTAGAACACATCTGATGATCCAGAGATAAACTACCTCAGCTTCTCACTTATAGGCCACTATTCCGCCTCCACCCAGCAAACACACAGTCAACCCTCTGGCTAGAGCTGGGTTGGATCCTGTTTACTTAACATCTAGTTAAAGTTTGACAGCAACTCTCTGAGGGCTTTTAACAAAGTATAAGACACTGTGAAAATGCCATAGGTGCAGATCTGTTGTCACATCAAAAAAATTAGGTGCGCTCACTCACCTCTTCATGTGACAGGTCTATGTGCCTTATGACAGCACAGGCCAGTGTGTCAGCTCTGACTGAAGCCATGTGCTTGGACACTGAAGGCAGTACACATTGCTGTACTATTACACACACAGTCTTACTCACACTTGATGAATTCAGATATAGCTCATTCATAAAATATGGTCTCTTCTAAAGCTGTTTGTCTCATATCAAGAGCAAACGATTACATTAACATTTGTAGGCTATGGTGACAAATCAGAAGAACAGAGTAATAAACAGCAAGTCTTTAAGTCGTCTGAGACAAATGTGATATTTGTGATAATCTTGACTTGGATAAAAAAAAACAGACTGATTCTCTATTTTAGAGGATTTCTGTACAGATATTGCCCACTGTAATATCATATGTGAGCATTAGGCTACATGTCCCCATTGCATCTTCTCTCAGTACAACAGACACGAGGAATAATAAATGCTGATTTTTAAAATTCTACTATTTTTCTCCCAGTAGAGTACAAAGTATCAACTTCCATGAATACTATCAGCTCCAAAGTAAATGTAGCTGTTGACTGTACATGCTGTACAACCTCAAAGGTGTTTGTTCTTCACTGTCCCGTCGGCTACAGTCATGCGCTGCAACAAAAGGACAATGAAACAAGAGTTTGGGTTTTGCAATCTCATTCTCTCACTCCTCTTTTCTTTTCCTCGTTACTTTCCAGGTTTTAAACCCAAACCTGCTGCTTTTGCCGAGGGGACAGTTAAAACGTGCTGCTATTGTTAATGCGCTCGTGAAACAACCTCACGAAAAACGCACGAGCTCCACACGTATACTACACATACACACCTACCTCAAAGTCGACCCCGACGCGACTTCTTCAACTCAAGCTGTTTAATATTTACAATGACAAAGTGGTTCAGGTCACATTGATGCGTCCTCGGATCACTTCTTGGGCTTGAGGTGTGTCCGCGCGATTCCTCGTTTTTGAACTGTTCAACAGCTCTAGCACACACACAGACACATACACATAAAGTCAGCCAGGACCCATACAAAAATGTAAATTTTAAGATGGGTGGGAGGGGCTGAGTGACGTCAGACTTGGGCTCCTCCTCCTCTTCTTCGTCTGCTCATAGAAGTAGATGAGCGGGGGACTCCTCGAGCGCAGGGCGGGGCATGGATGGAGCGCGCACGCACTCACAAACGCGCACAGAAATTAACACTAGATTTGAAAATGTTGTCCATAGCACTTACTGGAAAGAGTTAAAGCCTTTGACAAGTATATATATATATCTATATATTTATATATATTTATATATATATATATCTATTATTATTATTATTATTATTATTATTATTATTATTATTACACTTTTTGATATTACACTGTAAAATATTTTAGACCTTAATGATAAACACGCCTTTCTGGAGTTTTCACCTCTTCAATATGTGCTCCTTAACATGTAGTTCAAGCTGCAATAATGACATTGTATTTTAACTTTATTTTTAAAACATCGTAACATAGCCTACCCAGCTGATGTTCTCCTTAGCTCCACAGAGTGTTTTAGCATCTTTCAGCACATTTATATGGTCTTATGGCCTACAACCGTTTAGGTACACTCTCATTGCTCACATGACCCTCTTTTCCAGCTGCAGCTGTTGTCAACTTAAGAAACCGAAGGTTGGAGTTTTCATTATTCCCTCTGGCAGATCTTTTCATCATTCTCCACTTTGATCACAACAGATCAGTCTGCTGTCTGTTATTGTTGCAGACTGAATATCCTGCGCATTCTTGGTGATAAAGAGTAATCTGCTTACTGATGGAGGGTCAGTGGATCTGCTTATCCACCATCCTTCTGTTAAATCCGCTCACCGAAACCCCTAGTGTCATGGTGATCTGTCAGTTTACAGTGCCCTGCGTATTTGAGACAGTACATATTTTTCTTGACTATGTCTCATTGGGTTTGATCTCTGCTGAAGAAAGATCAACTGTAAGTTGCTACACAACTATGAGAGCAGGCTTACTGGAAATGACAAAAAGACCAGAAAAATGGCCCAAGGGACGGGACATGTTTGAAATCCAAACATGTGAGAGGTGGGTCATCAGAGAAGTAAAACATTCCCAAGGACCTTCTCATAATTTAGGAGAAGGTTGACTGAGTGTTGACCTGAACAATAGGATGAGTCATGAGAGGGGTCGCCTCTGACAGAGAGGACACCCCCTCCAGAGGCAACTACGCTTAGAGCGCCTACGATGCAGGAAACAGATGTACTGTATGTGCATTGTGCAAGCATGTGGTTGTGTGTAAGAGAGTAAAAGCTGTTTGAAAAATCAAAAGTCAGAGCAACAGCTGTCACTAAAGCTCTACAAGCCACCCTCCCCATGCTATTCTACATGTGTTTCTATTGCTTAAAGGAGATGAGAAGACTGATACCACTCTCATGTCTGTATGCTGAATATGTAGCTCAAGTCAGCAGCCGGTTAGCTAAGTTTAGCATAAAGACTGGAAACATCTAGTCTCGCTCTGTCCACTACTACGTGCAAACAAGAAGTCAGACAGTTGTCTGATATGTTACAGCTTCATTGGATAAACAAACATACACAGACAGCACAACACACTCCCATACACACAAGGTTTAACACTGCCGCCCTGTCACACATGTCCAAGGGGGTATAGAATTCACTTCTTTGAGTGATAATGACAATGAACAAACAAACTTTCACTGCTATTTAAACTCATGTCCTGTTAGATTTCAAAATCCTTGACTACTATAGGAAGAAAGTATGTCCTCATTGCTTTGGTAACAGTGCTGTGTGGTTATCTCAGCTTCTCTAGTGATGAGCAGAGCAGAGAAGAGATATTGCATCTGTCAGTGGTTTCCGTCGCAGGTGGTTTTGAAAGAGTTTCACACTTATTCCTGTAAACCACAACGTCAAACTAGTGGTTTGAACAAAACCCCACTTACTGCTCTAGAAAAGACACAGAATTCCACTTTATACCACAGTACTCTTTCCCCTGATTACTTCCATTTTTGGTTGTGCGTGTACACCATGTGAAGCACAAAACTTCAGTATATCCCTTGACTGACCTGTGTGGACACATGAAAGAATTGACTTGACCCCTGACTGTAAATAAATGCTGATTGGGTGTTTCGGACAGGTTTGAGCAGGGAAGGTCATGTTGTTGCCTATTGTGTTTAAATTGGGGGCTTCCTCATTCAATGTCACTGCCCGGACATGGACAGCTTTAGTGCTCCCTCCCCTCTATCTCACACTGCTGGTAAGTCTAATTTTTGGGACAGATGTTTCTATTATCGTCCCAGTGTTTCACATAGCTCTTGAGTGTGTGCACGTGTGTATGTAGGTTTGCATGTGAGGCCCCTTGTTTTTTCTATGTCAGGCCTGGCCTCCAAGGGCCCTCCACTATAAACAGGATATGGCAGTTATCTGAAAACCATGGCGACAGAGAGGTCTTCCTGTAACTGAGTGCAGGTCTTAAAACTGATAATAGTGAATCTCTTTTGGCAAAGGTTTCAGGGATATTCCCTTCTGTGCAATACCTCAAAATAAGATAAGGACGTTTTTGTGCTCATATTTTGTCCACAAGTGTTGCACAGTGGTGAAGCAGACGGACACAAGACGAGATATAAAAGTATTTGAAAAAGCACAAGAAGACAGTAATTTATTCAGTGCTGTTGTGAAGAGGGTGAAGCCATACTTAACACACCAGTCCAGGAAATGAGTAGATGGTAAATAATTGCATGTAATTGTAGTGTACATAAACACCACCCCCACGTGTGAGACCTACTTCTGAATGACTGGGGGTTTACACCAGCAGTACACCCACCATATGCTGAAGCAGTGTATGTTCAAGAGCCCTTGGTCGCATCTGAGGTACTTTGTTGAAATCGTCAGCCCTTCTCTTTTTAACACCAAGCCACAGTTTTCTTCCCTTTCCCAAACAGAATTAATGCATTCTTTCCACAATGTTTTCTACCCTCATGTCTGACCCAGCAACAGTCTATGGCATATAACCTCAGTGCACTGATGAAGAAACCACAAGATAAAACTCTATACTGAAGTAATATTCCACATTCGTGGTAGAAATTGCCAATTAGGTCACTGTAAGCCACTTTTGCGAGATGTGTATTTTCGTCCTCGCACACGTGTGCACATTTCAAAGAGGGTGTGTGCAGGCCATTTGTGTAGCCTTAATAAAGCTGGCTGATTTTTTAATAAAATTTTGGTGACACTCCCACTGTCAGCCTGTTTGCGATGGGTTGTTGGGGTAACATAATGCATTCAGCTTGTCCTGCCTTTCCGTCTTCTCCCTGTGAGTGTTCAGCCAAAGTTCAGCTAATTCAATCACTGCTGGATGACTCACACCACAGTGTCCCTTTTCTCCACAGATGCACAGACACACACACAGGCACACAAGCATGCATGCCCACACAAACACACACACACATCCAGACACATGCACAATGGTGCCTGGCTGGTTGAGGTTTGTGAGGTCAGTGCTGCGTCAGCCTCTCAGTGCACTTGTGAAATGATCTCTCGTTCCCCAGCTTCATTACCTACTCAAACTCTCCCTGTCTCTGTTTTTTATTTGCCAATGCATTGTCATGCTTTGTCATTCACATTTTTCTTATTAGCATTCCCTATTGCTCTCTTTTTAACACCAACCAAGACATTTTCCCTGTCACAAATACACAGCAGAGAGACATAAAATTCAGTCTGTGGGAGCTATAATTCCTGTGACAAATAAATCTCTCTTTTTCAGGTCTGCCTCTCTGTGGCCCTTAATCAGATATGGCATTAGAAACGCTGGTGTCACTTGCTTTATTCTGACTAATCATCCATTACTGTTTCTTTTCCTCTTATTTGTCTGTTACCGCACATACCAGCCATATTGGGTACTTTTGACCAGAAATTCATTCTGTTCAAACGAGAAGAGATGAGCAATCACAGACTGCATGCCATTTCCTGCATTTGCATGCCTGTGTGTGTGTGTTCATGTTTGCATGTGTTTGAATGTCATGCATGTGCGCACATGCAAAAAGATTACGATACAGTAGTTTAACTGTAGTCCTTGCATGTTGTCGCTGAGGCTGTTATTACCGGCCAAACCACCCAGATTTATTGAGCTTTACTGTACAGAGCCTTTCCACTTAGCCTAATGACTGCCAACAGGAATGAGAGCAGATGGCTCTGTTATAGTACATTGAGGGTGAAGTATCCACAGAGTTGGACTAAAGTGCCCACTACTTACATGTCTATTTTATGACACATACTACAGATACAGTACGCCGGTGTGTCTGGGACATAAATCATTGCTGGAAACTTAAGAATTGATACGCCGTACATATTAGGAACTATTAGGAAAAGGATTTTTTTCATGGATACACAAATTAAGTAATACAGACATAAAAAGCTGTTTTTATACTTGGGCATGTGCAAACATACAGTACAAACAAACCCATACTCCCTCACAGCACTGACCTCAGCTAACAGGTTATGTGGATCCTTCAATTGCAATAATCCTAGTTAATCATAAACAGTGTGGAAACAAACAGACACAAAGAATTAAGGTGGGATGAGGGAGGTGAGCTGACCTGGGTAAACCGCTACAGGAGACGCAAGCAACATAATAGAGGACCATGTATCTATCCCTCCCGCTGTCTGTCTGCCTGTGTGTGTGTTTGTGTGAATGAGCTGAATAAGCGGGATTCCCAACACACAGAGCAGGAAGGCCCTTACAACAACAACAACACCACACACACACACGCGCGTACCATGACCACAGGAAATCAAGGCCAGTGTGACAATTGTGTGCATGTGTGTCAGAGAGAGAGAGAGAGAGAGAGAGAGAGAGAGAGAGAGAGAGAGAGAGGAGGTTCTGTACTTACATTACCCTTGTGCATTAGCATTATAATCTCTCCTATTTTATCCAGTTTCTGTCATTGGAATAAAGAGACCACAGTTGTCGGGATAACAGTACTCTTTGTGTTGATATAATACTATAACTCTCAAAGAACCACATGTACTGTAGCAGATGTTCTGTTGTTTTCTCTTTCAGTATGTGTGTGCATGTGCTTGTGGCACAGAGGCATGGTTAAAGATGTTAATCCTTTAAAAGCATCTTAAACACTGTGCTGGGTTAGTAAAGCACTAATGGCAGTAGTGGTTTGGTTAACCTATTTTGCCGTTTTTTTCCACCCTCCACACAAGGAGAGGAGTATCTCCCTTCATTACCTTAAATAAATGTGATATATGAAAAGCATGCCATATTATGTACAGGGTAGACAAAATAACAGGAACACCTTACAAGACTATTTTATCAAATAAAAGAAATGCTTAACTCTTTGAGACCATAGTTTATGGTGATTTTGCTCTGGACTGCATTATTTGGTGAGATGTATTTATCTCCCAACCCCCACCCCCAAAATCCATTCTTTGTACTGTTGTCAGATGGGGTTAGAAAACAAAAGACAGAGAGATTGACTGCAGATGGGGTGGCGTTCGTTTGTGGATGCCAAAGCTTTGTTATACATCCTCTGTTGTAGGTCCATACTCAAATTCACACTTACATTTGGCCACGTGTGTAGACACACAATGTACACACTCAATCACATCATTAATCAGCCACTCAGCTCCATCATTTTACCAATTTGTAGCCCTCCTCCACTCCCAGGGCTTTGCCCCAAGACTCATCGCCAAGGTAACCGCCAGCACTCCCAGACATCCTGGCAAGGTGAGGGAACACACTCTGCTCACGCACATCCACACACACACTGCTCACAGACACAGACTGTACGTCCTTTCCTCTGGATCACTATTTACTACAGACAGACAGACAGACAGACAGACAGACAGACAGACAGACAGACAGACAGACAGACAGACAGACAGACAATTCTCAATAATCACTCATAAACAGAGACATTATGGAACAAAAATTCTTTCATAATGACACTTTGACACATTGGGGGCATGAATGTGTGAACTCAATCATTCACTCACACGCAGAGTAATTCTTTTCACAAATATGTTCCTTGCCACATAAACATCAAGGTTCTTTTTCCGTCAGCAGAGGACAGCTCCAGCCAGACGTTTTTCCATTTTCAAATCTGTGCCCAACAACTCCAGCGAGGAAGAGCTGGAGGTGGGGAAAGGAGTGGAGAGAAAAGAGGAGGAAGCTCCTGTTTTCCGTACCTGATAACCCTCCATCCTCTGTCTCCCTGCCGCCCGACCTGTCTGACGCAGTTTCCTGGAATTCTGATTCCTGAGGGGAGTGTGTGGGAAGGGAACACAAAGGGATACTGTCAGTCACTGTAAGGTCACTTACACTGAATAACAAACCCATTTGTCCAATGGGCATGACCAGTCACACACCAATAGGTTCATGGCTGCAAAAGGCTGAATAAAGCAAGGTGTAATTATGGGGCTATGAAAAGGTGAAGCCAAGGATCATGGCTAATTAAAGACAAAAACACAATAAAATCCCATTTGGGAGCATGTTTAATAATAACATTATGCCTACAACCACAGATACAAGTAGGTTATACCCCCTCAGCTCAGTTTGTTGCTCATCTGTGAATTATTGAAACCTACTTTTTACAACCCAGTATAGAGACAAACTGACATCACACAGGATGTCACGCATAATTGCAATGAATCATGTCAAGAGGAGGTAATTTAACATGCAAATATTGCCATACATGGTCAAGGACACTAACAGTGAAAGGACTGGAATTCAGGGCTTCTTACCCTTTAGAAGTACAACTCAGATGGCTGAACCCAATCGTGACAGAATGTGTTTGAGTCAATGTTAGGGTAGACATTGTTCTGTAAGGGAATGTTCATGTTCTTTGCTCTCTGTCGTCTTTTTCAAATCAACCCCTGCATTGTCTTAGTGTGTGACTCTGCATTTCTGTCTGTGAGAAAGTGATACTGAAGAATTTGTACTGATTGTTTATAGCTGAACATTCTTTTATGACCCATATAATCATTGTTCCTGTGTGTGTGTGTGTGTTCGTGCATGCATGCTTTTTTAAATACTCAGATATGACAGTAGTTTCTGCTCTTGATAAAGGATTTGTCTGGCCTGGGGTCAGAGATAAATGCAACAACGGTATTATCACACGCTGATACGGACACACACACACACCGCTACATACACATAGAGATAAAGCCTTAAGATCACAGCTACATCTGCTGTGCTAGATAGCTCAACAAAAACGCAAATGATTAAGTCAGAAGAATTACACACTGTGGAATAACATGCTAGACTGGCAAAAAAGTCACCTGCTGTTAGTCATGCTCACACACTCTCACTTGTTTTTCTTACTGGACATACTGCACAGTATTTTAACAGAGGGGACATTTATTTGCACCTCGAGGGCAAGAATGACTAATGCTTCTGGCTGTGATTTGTGAGAGGTCAGTTGATAAGGAGGTGGAGTGCTACAAGGGTTAATGCACATGCTCCGATCATGCCTGTCCTCCAGTGGCTCAATCAACCATTTTTTAATCCTGCTGTCAAGATCACAGTTCATTGAGGAAGCAACCCTGTGTGTTACATGTGATTAATATTTGCTCTGCTAATGCAAACATTGTGAAAGTTCTTTCCTGTTTCCGTAGAAAGTGAGAAACATTATGCTCAAAAACAGTCTTGTAACTCATTCTGACACAGCACAATAATGGTTATGGCTATGCTGGAGGGCATGGTTGTATACATTCACAGCCTTGCAACCCAGGGAGCTGTCCACTACAAACGTGTTGTACTGGCGGCCAATGTGCTGCTTTGCTGCAGCTTTACTGGGAGGCTGCTACAAGGTAGCTAAAGGGCCTTTTTCCATAAATTGTTGCGTAATGTTTACAGTTGGATCAATGTTAGCTTGTTTTTAAAAAAAAATTACCAAGCTTCTCACACCAAGCTTGTATCTGACTACCATAATAAGTCAACCATGTGTTTAATACTTTCACGGCACATTTCTCAACTTAGACCGTATCACTGACAATCCTCTCCTAAAACGATCAACCCAACAGATGTCTAAACATCTGCTGATGAGAGGTCTCCATGTTGGATGAAGTAATCAACAGCGCATACTCCAGGAATCCTATTAAAACCCGCCCCTCCTCCCTCTCATTCTTCTGCAGTTTCCACCACTGATCAGCATTATTGATCATAGCCAGAGGAGCCACTGCTTACATAATGTGTAATCCACCTTTAAGAATAAGGACAATCAGAAAGACTGTGTTTGGCCAGTTTTAGTCATGACTAAATAGCCAGAATACTACAAGTAAGCACGAAGAAGCACACACACACACACACACACACACACACACACACACAGACAGACACACACACGACAAAGGAACGTAAAGTATTTAGAGTGATCAAGAGCTGTAGATCATGTTGAACAGGAGCTCAGGACATATTACACTGACATCTTACCTCAGTCACTAAGCACTCTGACCACAGAATTTCAGAGCGTTACATCTCATTAATAAAAAGGTATTCTCATGAGAAATGAATTAATAAAACCCTGACAGAGATCAACATCTACTTACACCCCATCTCCTTATTCAGTGTATGAATGTAGGAAACTTACAGTTTTTTTCGATTGCTAAACGACAGTGAGCACAACTGGAGCTACATGTGCAATACTCTAACTACAGTATGCACCACCAACAGTCACCTGAGCTAAACAGTTCACATCACCTGTGTTTGAAAGGCACAAGGCTGAAATCTATTATGTTTTGAATGTGTGGTTCACAGTTTTGACAGCAGTGTGTTAGCATTTGAACAAAGTGCTGTAAATCCACAGTGTTGTGCAGGTTGTGGTTAAGGTCATGGGATAAGTGTGTAGAGTTTTGAAAACTGTGTTCAAGCAATGAAAAATGAACTAGACATGAACTGCTGCTGTGTAGACTGTAGTTACAGTTTTGCACATGTAGCTCCAGTTGTGCTCACTGTCATTTAGCAATCGAAAAAAACTGTAATTGGGGTTGAATTACCCCCTAGTGGTGATACAATGCATTACAACAACTCTACAACTGCAAAAGCTGCAATGTTTAAAGTGTGCAACACACAAATGTCAAACAAAATTAATGATTTAAAAATGATGTTATGCCACAATATTTGCTGCTTCCCAAAAGTGTTGCTGTCATATTGACACGTTCAAAAACATAAGTAAAGGTGGCAAAGCCACAATATAAAAACTGTCCATTATGAGTAAAAGTCCTGCATTTAAAAATGTTAATTAATACAGAATAATTAGACACAACATTAAGTATAAAAAGTAAAAGTATTCCTTATGCAGAATGATCCTTATCAGTTTTAAACTATTATATATTTACATAATAAAAAATCTTGTATCTTATGTAACTTTGTTGCGTTTGGTCAAGGTAAAGCTAATTTGAATTACTTCATTCACTGCTGGATAGTTTAAACTGTTATAATACATTATATGATATGATAAGTTAATTATATGTTATATATATAAATAAATAAAATTAGTGGTGTAAAAGGTATTATATTATTATTATAGTATATGGTATTACAATATTTAGAAGCTAGAAATACAAAGTATCATAAAACTGAAATAATTAAGTAAAGTAGAAATGCCTCAAATTCGTATGTACTTGTGTTCAGTTACTGTCCACCACAACAGGACATACTGACCGTAGCCTTCTTACCTTAGGCTGTCTGATTATAATGGAGGGCCTGGGGATTTGAGGGTATTTCAGCTCCAGCTCCGGACTATAGTCCAACTCATCATCCTCTGACCTCTGGGAGAAGCTATGGCAGGGTGGAGGGGACTCAAAGCATGGGCCGTCATCTGTGTCCTGCTGTTGGCAGATTGAGTTTGACTTGGTGCCATTTACTTTTCTGGTTCTGCTGGAGTGGGTCGATATATAGCTGACAGTCCTTTGAGGCTGTCTGTGCTGCTGCTCCTGTGGGATGCCTGGCAGGGCTTCCGGTTGGGATATAACTGGGTCTGTTGACGAAAGTCCATTTCTGCTTCGTCTGGAGTTGTTTGGCTCCTGAGCTGGTGCTGGATCAGTGCAAACATCAGATGGATTACCAAAACAGTGACCCAGAGAGGAACAAGGTAGTCCGTGCATGCTGGGGGATTCAGGAATGACCGAAAGAGACAATAAAATAAATCCTAATTGAACTGACATTAGGTGGATCTGGGGTTTCCCAGAGTGTGGGGCAATTGATCTGGGGTTGCTTCTTGTACATCATCAAACACTAGAGTAGAGTATAAACAATAAACAGCAAGGACTATAAATAATTTCTTTTAAGTGGGATAAAGATAAGTACAAAAGAACGAGCCAACTGTTTCCACCCATGTTAAGTAACATATGAAAAAGAAAATATCTCTTTATCCAGGAAAGAAGTTCACTTTGAGCCAGTATCCTCAATTGGTGTCCTCTATTTCAGCATGTCTTCTTGTTAGGGCATAGCAGCATTCGTTATCCATTTGTCCGGGAGCAGCTGTTTCATCAGTTTATCGGACTTAACCTTAAGAGTCCAGACTGTGTTGTGGTCATCTCTCGGTCAGTAGGTCGATCGGTCAGCACATCATTCTCTCTTCCTCTCACAGAAAGTAGGTTCCCAACCAATGTAGCTTCAACCACTCTTTCCAGGCGAGGGCCACTCTTTCCTCAGCCCTTCATAGGACCTTGTCTGCCTCCCTGACAACCAATGTGTGTATGAGAGTCTCAGGGCTTGTGTGTGTGTGTGTATGTGTGTGTGTGTGTGTGTGTGAGTTGTAGTGTGCCAGTGTTGGGTGTCTCATTACATGACCAGGTAGTCCCTGGTCTGTTGTGAGTTTGGAGACACGGGTTGGGCCAGTGGGACTCTGGTTACCATCTGATTGGAGGTCAGTTACTAACACACTTGCCCTACACCACCACTATTAATTAATGAACCCATCTGATCACAGAGCAGTGGCCTGGAGTGTAAAGGTTACTGGAGTGTTATAGATGGTTGAATATGAGAGTTCAGGTTACAGGCAAACACTGTAAGCGATCTGAGGCTTCAGATGAGAAAGAGAAAAGGGGAGAGCGAGAGAGAGGGAGAGAGAGGCCTGCATCCCACCTCACAGAATGACAATGAGAAACCCAGCTGCCCTTGGGTGACGGCTACTTAAATATTCATACATTCACATAAAGCAGACTTGCATCAATAGTTTATCCAGACCCGTCTACTGATGAATATGTATTTTTCACAAGGCAACATCAAGTGTAGCATTATGACAAATATCCAGTCTTATTATGACAATAAGCCAATCTTATTGGGGTTAGGATATGGGTGCAGTTTTGGATTGGGTTCCCAGGATGTGGATTGGTTATTTAACCTGCACAACCTTTCTAGGCTAAAATAATTGAAAACACTATTACATATACCAATAAAACATAGCTGATAGTCTATGTGGTAGGCGCAAGAAAAACACTCTCCTTTGCAAACACCCCTTCATCAGGGGTGGTAGCTACCATTAAACTCGCCCAGGATGGGCAGTTTATGATGCTGCAGTATGTCTTGGCCATAAAGTATATGGGGGATGATCTGCATCTCAACACAATAAACTAGGCCTTTGAATCTATGCTTACAAATACAATGTACAACTGTGATTCAAGATGAATTGCAGGTGTTCTTTTGGTGCAAGTGATACATCAGGTGGCAAGTTCAACCGAGTATAAATATTCTAAACTATTAATTGTCAAAACATAAATTTTGTTCATATTACGCACTCTAATGTGTAATCCAAAATGTTTTTGCATCTTATCCTGGACAGTGATTTGTTCCTGATGGCTGGAAAGATGTCAGTACACTCTTTCATGGTCTGATAGTTGCAGCACTCTGTTTTTGTGGATGTAGTGTTGGGAGACACACCAGAAACAACAATCACATTAGATAATGTTACTCTGGAGGAGCAAAGAAAGATCAATGTCTGTATCCATTCAGAAAAGCAGTTAATAGATATGCTAGCACACAGTGTGTCTGCAAGCCATTGAATATTGCTGAAAAAAGTAGGACCAAATATTGTTTAGGTAACAGACCTCATTCATACTGTCAAGTCCTCATTTAAACAAAGGTGTATTTTTACCTCTCTCTGTCATCACAAGAAACAGAATATGTTAGGAACCCGCTCTCTGTCTCTCAGTCCAACATACTCTCTTATTTTGTGATCTTTGCGCTGTGAGTGTAACACACCCTGACAAATTGTGATTATGAAACATGCATGAGCTCTTTTGTCCCAGGACGTAAACAATAATCTAGTTTGCTCATTCTTTAGAAAGTTAGAGGGACAATAAGTTGTGGAAGTATTTAATAAAAGGAGACGTGATAACTTTCTGTAATTATTTTCTGCAACATGTTGATTCTGATTTAAAAAAAATTAAAAGTAACTTAGAGTATGAGAGTAGAATCTTGTTGGAAAGCGAAAGCTGGATAACATTTTCCCTATGTGACAGCAGCCGAAAAAGAATGACCAAGCCTCTAATGGTCATAATCTGGAGAAACTGTGAGTCTCAGTAAGACAGTAACACATTTTTACAGACCTGAACAGGAACGGGATTTCCTTCAAGAACAATGACACCAAACCATTATAATTTCACTCCACCTCTTTATGATAGGGTAGTCTACCTAATACATTCAGTCTTTTAACCACCCAGTCACACCCTCATCATAAAACTGACCTCTCTTACAGTTTGCCCTTCTGAATCACAGTCCTCAGAAGATCGGGAAAAAAGACTGGGAAAAACTTCATAGTTGCCAGTAAGCATTTTTGTTTATGAAAATCATTCCATTTAGGCACGAAAATCCAAACTAAAAGACACATTTTCTCATTATATGGCGATAAAGAGCCCAACACAAAGCAGTTCATCTTCCACTAATGATGAACCGCTGCAGAGCTTGGCTTCCCTCTGGCGGTCAGTAATGTGGACTACAA
Organism: Lepomis gibbosus; assembly: GCA_029875015.1. NCBI lineage: Eukaryota > Metazoa > Chordata > Actinopteri > Centrarchiformes > Centrarchidae > Lepomis > Lepomis gibbosus. The sequence continues at coordinate 20,247 of JAPMOB010247497.1, forward strand.
TAATAGGCTGTAGGAACAATACAGCAACTGCACCTAATCAAAGCTGTTTTCAAGCTAAGCACAAAATAGCCACCAGCTAGGGCCTTTCAAAATGACTGTTCTCACAGTGACATTAACCTAAACAAAATCTTCAACAATGACCTCAAGACTGTTAGGTTTCCCTTAGGGCTTCACATGATCATATTTCACGTAACCAAATACGTGAAGCCCATACATGCTTTCATTGTTTTGTCTTGATAGCTAAAAAACAGGGAAATATTATATTTCCCTGCTCAACGTCATAGAAGCGTCAGAGCCGGCTGTTAAAGGCTCTCACGCACAGCTGCGTCAAGTCAGCAGATCTAACCTAAAAATACCAGATGTATTAATTGTCCCTTCAAATTAAAGTAACAAGATGGTTCATATGAAGGGACGCGGGGACATTATTGCACAAAATGAACACAGATTTGCGCATTAACGAAATTAGTCTAACGATTAGAAAAAAATAGGCATGAAAAAATAACTTGGCGACGGAGCAGCATCCCCACATATGTGCGTCGCGAGTTTTATTTTGAAAATCTTATCCGAAAGTAAACTTTTATTCTGGCCAGCTTTATTGTGATGAGGCAACCCTGGAGCGCACTGTCTGAGGATAATCGCAGGTGGTGAGGGTTTTCAATCTGCCGACGAGAGGCGACAGAGGCAGGTGTCGATTTGGATTTGAACAAGCATTAATCTGGCTCAGGTTTATGATACATATCTCTCCTGGATCGAGATTTATCTTTCTCCGCCTCTTGATGATCCACGATGCGGTCCTCGGCTTGGTTCGTCGCCAATTGCGCTCTCATCCTCTGCACGCTGATTGACGGGGCCAAAGGACAGCGGCAGTGTAGTGAGGTGAGAGATGCCACGGGCGAAGTGTTCATCCTGTTTCACTGCAAGCCGCTTTTATTGTTAGAGTTTTCTACCGGGTATAGCAAAAAGGAAAACATACACTGATTTGACTGCTATGGCTGCACACGCTGTGAGTTGGTAATCCAGTGACCATATCAAATACGATTAAACATAGATGACACATTTCCGGGGCCGATGTTAGCCCATGATGTTTAAAATCACCTCCCCTCATCATCATTTGCAGCTGGTGGGGAAGACAAACTATAACAATTGCTTTCTTTGTAAAAAGAATACGTTTGAACAACATGGTTGAGCATGATTCTCTGAGGAGGTCTGGTCTATGTTGCACTTCGCTACTCAGTGCTATCCAGGCTGTTATCAGTTTCCTGCATGTACTGGCCTTTCCTTCCCTCTGGTCTGGCTCAGCTCAACACCTCCTCAGTCCAGAGTGGCAGCACAGTCACACGCCATCCAGTCCAAGGATCGAGGAGCAACATTCCCTTTGAAGTTATTGGCTCAATCTGTGTTTTCACACTGGCAAAGTGATTACATGCGTCAGAGCTGATATCATGGTTTTTAAATCTCATGATTACATTCAGAAGTAGAGGCTCTCGCTGAATTGTGCAGTGAGATGAGAACGGAAAGTCCGCCATATCAGTGATTGACCACAGCTCTTGTAAGTGTCGGAAGAGATAATGAGGGTTTAGTACAACAGGGTTCAGAATGTGATCACATTCTTAGTCGATTTCTCCTTCCTCCAATAACTGCAACTATATTAAAACATCTTTCCTCTAGTCCTTTATAATCAGTGTGGCCCTGTCACACCACACCAGGGAAATTCATTGCTCACACAACAGCCTGCATGCACTGTGGTGTCAAACTCTGCTGTGGCTTGAGGAGGAACATTATGTAAACTGTGAGAAATTAGGCCACCCTCCTCTGTAGACAGAAAGATGGCGAGTTGCTCTGTGGAGGCGCAAAGAGTAAAACTATAACTTGTGAGTTTTCATCCTGAAAATGTGAAAATACTGCTTGTAAAACACCTCTGCCTGTTTTACCAGCAGCCCACTGCTGCCATCACCCCTGTTCCCATCGCCGTGGAGATGGTATGCTGTGTATCCAGGGCAGGAGAGTGGCTGTGGCTTGAGAGATAACGTCGCTAACAGACGGTCATGTTTTGTAAGCCTGAGCAGTTGGATATGGAAGTTAATTTCAGTGTTGCCTGCTAACGCAGCAGCCATCCATTTAGCCTGCTCTGATATGGAAAATATTCTCACCCAGAATGAGAGTAGTAGTAGTAGTAAAATCTTTATTTGTCCCTTTACAGGGCAATTTAAGTAGCTTCGACCTCACAAACATACAAAAAC
>JAPMOB010247498.1:0-22506 GCA_029875015.1 Lepomis gibbosus
TTCGAGAAATGCACCAAAGCGACTGAGAAAAACTGTATTGCAGATGAAATAAGGGCTACACTTATAGACCATGTCATGAACCATGGTCTCTCATTGAGAGAGGCAGGATTAGCCCTTAATTATTTGTTCGAATAACAGTAAGTACTTTTAGTTTCTACCTTTTTTTCTCATTACTGTAATTCCGTAAATTACTACAGACTATTGCAGCAAACTGCAAATTTTCATTTACCTTAAGGAATTATGTTGTAAAAATTTAAATAAATCATGTGAAAGAATGTCACTCTTTTCTTTGAAGAAAATATTATGAAGTATGAAGTTTGTATGAAGTCACTGAAATTGTAAAAAGTTTTTATTTTCTGTATTGGTGTTTGATGCTAGTGTTTTTACTTTCAGTGTGTTCTGAGTGACAGTGTGTGTGATCTAAGTGAGGGTTGTGCATAGTGTTTGGCTGCACTGAGCCTGTTTTGAGCCATGTGTTAAGAGTTGTGTTGCTTAGAATGAGTTTTTCAGGTGATGCAAACTGTTTAGCTCAGGTGACTGTTGGTAGTGCAGAATGTTTTGCACATGTAGCTCCAGTTGTGCTCACTGTCGTTTAGGAATTGAAAAAAACTGTAAGTCTGCCCCATGTCTCAGTCTTGTTAGGTCCTAGTTTGGTTATGGTGCTTGAGTTAACTTCTGTTTAAGGATCGTGCAGACTACATGATTTTCAGCATCGGCCTATGGCCGTGCAGTTTACACTACACAACTTGCCATCTTGTGACAGGAGTTTTGAAGTCGTTGCGGCGTACATCCTACGTTCTGATCAGTGACAGGGGGTCACACACTACACAAGCTGACAGCAACTCTGTAACCTGACGCTGGTCTTCAAACCACGTTTTGTCAAGAAAACACACGTGAAATGTGAAATGACGCGAACCTACACACGAAATAGCTGTTTGTTACTATAAAGATACCAATTATAAAGACAAAAAATCTGGGTGAAAGAATGGATTAGCACACTCAGGTAGCAGGGACTGTCTGTGCTACAGAGAGAGCTGATGGGAGTCCATGTCGATGACTCCGCCAGATATTTGGCATGCTAGATATCTGGCAGATGTCGCCGATGTGTCAGAAATGTGTTGGGAAGCCGTTGTGACGCTTCATTGAGTAGTACACACATAACGACCGGCCACCACTGATCAACCGCTGATTTACCCCCGATCACGGCCTGAGCTCGCCGAGCTCGCCGAGCTTGCCGAGCGGCAAATCGGGCTAAAAATCGTGTAGTGTGTTGACCTCTTTTATGGGCCCAGAACATTCTATTTTTTGTAAATGTGTTGTTTTTTGTAAATAAAAAACTGAGTCCTCATGCCTGCCAGCTTGGTCCCTCACATATGGTAGCAGTGGTGCTATGGCTTGCCTTGAGATTGTCAGAGGCATACCCAGTGTGTGAAGCATACGAGAGACCCCCAGGGTTGGGTGAAGCACCAGTGGGTAGGGGCACCCTGAGATGGGAGAAGCACAGTTGGCAGAAGTTGTGACGGACGCCTGTACGCATGAAGCGAAGGTGGGGGCGTCTCCCAAAGTGGAGGGTAGTGTGATGGACCACTGTCACTGTGGTTTAGTACGCACTGTGGCTGCCATACCAACTTGACTGGTGTTGCAGTCAAGTTGCATGTTTGATACCCTGTAGACCCGGATTTGAATCCAGGTGAGATGAATGCTCTTGCACCTCTGTCACTATCACAGGTATTTAAACAGCTGCAACCACAGCTCCATCATAGAGTTGTTTACTTCATTCTATGCAAATGCTAGGTGACATTGGGAAGAAAGTGATGAAACTTAAGCAACCAAGAGATTTTTGGTGGCAGAGGTACTTACCTCATGGAGTTCATCGATGGTGTTTATAAACACCCTTTTATGGAGGTGTTTCATCTACTTCACCAGTGGTTACTTAGGATGTCACTTGAGGCTACATTAACAGCTTCTAGCATTACGCATCCAGATATCCGACCCAAACTATTGGAGGTTGAGTTGTATTGTGGGTAATTTAGGCTCCAGCAAGGAATACAAGGAATAAAAAAGACAACATGTCTGAATCTGCAGCATTAATCCTAGCTCATCATATTCCAAAAGTGTTATAGGAGTGCAATGGTAAATTGGTGGAGTACCATTAATTACAATAACCTCAGTGGATGAGGCCACATACATTAATGTTATCAATATATCAATTGATGGAATGTATGTGCCTTCCCTGCTACTTTCATGGTTAAAGGGATACAGTATGATCAAATACGAAGGGAACACCTTCAAGCAGTCAAGGGTTAATGTAAAAAGCAATATTTGTATAGACTTGGATTGGATTTTGCAATTTACTTAATGGCTGTAAAATCATGAAATAGGTACTCCATCCTGTTTTTTCATCTTCATAAAATGTAGTAGTCCAGTACTGTCTCTTGGTGTTATATCACATAGTATTAAATACACAGGCATTTATTTGAGTTTAAGAGGGTGCTCCTTCACTAACTAAAGCCAAAAACACAGCACAAACTCAGCACCTGCGCAAATATGTTTTGACACACCAAAATCGTTGCTCGGTTCACATTTAATTTTTATGGCTAGACATGAAGTTACCTAATGGGAACAGGACAAACAAATACACTTGCGCCCAGTAAAAAGAGTATTTTGCCAATGTAAGGTCACTAATTTGTGTTGAAAATAAGGGTCTCACTGATTTGTCCCTGAACCACATGCTGCCATTGCATTACAATCTTATAGCATGAGTCTGTGATTGCTAGGTTTCTTTTTTCATGTTTCTAAGGGTCACACATCCCAACCAAAATGCAGTAGGTTACAACACACAATTAAGAAAAAATAATGAATTGTGGTAACCTCAAATGCTTGATTTGAGTTTGACTTTTAATGCATCTGCAGTGATTCATCGTCCTAGATGACAACGTTCAGGTTACGACCTGAATAGCATTTGATGACTGTGTGTCTGTGTTTCTGTGATTTCTGACTAATGATCAACTCTCCAGAGTCACAACTCCTGGGAAGAAAAGATGATTTTGTGGAGTCTGCCAAGGGACTGAGACCATTGGCACAGCTAGGGTGTCCCTCATTTGTTATGGAGCCATACTGCCACCTTGCCAAAAGAGGTGCCAGGCCAAGGACAAACTCTGTGTGTGTGTGTGTGTGTGTGTGTGTGTGTGTGTGTGTGTGTGTGTGTGTGTTCACAGTCTGACCCCCATTGCAGAACTAAAACTTTGGTGATAGGCCATATTGGCATCTAAAAACATTCTAATTAAGGTATGAAGCAGAAATAGGCTAGGTTTGTTTTCATAGGCAATCATAACTCCTGTAATTTTTTTAATAGTTGAAACATTATGAAATGAATCAGGTTTAATCTATTTATATATTTTACTCGGCTATTCATACAGTAAGTGGGGCCAATTTAATACACATGAACATGTCCAACTTATCTGTATGTGATTGATAGACATCCTAGAGATCCAAAAGAATAAACTAAAGTGAGATGTGTAAACTACATAGAGAAAGATGGAGTGGTAAATCTGCCTGCGAGGCCAGCTAGTTTTCCAAGGAATTGTATCATGTTGATAAAGTTATAGATAGTTCCAACAGGAATTAGGTCAGACAGCCTTTATATCATTAAGTAATTTTGGAAAAATATTACAAAGTGCAAGGTAAACATATATTTGTGAGTATGGTATAAAGGCTGCCCTCTCAAACACAAACACACACACAGAGCTTTATCCACCTCCTCGTCTAACTCCTCAAGCTGTGTTGTTTTGAGTGAAAGAAGAACCGTCCCTAATCCACTTCACGGATCAGTTTCACAGAGACGGTAAAGCCATTCTCCCTCCAAGCTAAAGCAATTCAGATCAGACACCTTGATGTCTCAAAGAGCACACAGTGAGCTCTTGTTTTCTGTTTTGACTGCTGGGAATCCATGCCAGACAGCACCCCTGATTCCAGCTCAAAGATAAAACTAATGAGGTTTTCATTCAAGTCCATTTTATAACAATAACTGAGTCATCGCCAGACGTGGCTGTTTTCACTAGCGCTCGGGATTCTATGATCCACTAATCTAGGATTTGGGGGAGTTAGATTTCCAAAACTGAAGGTGTAAGGCAGTACAGCATCTGAAATGCAGGTGTTACTTCCTTCTCCTTTCATCATTACTCATAAATGCTTTAAGACAAATTGTAAAGAAGCACTAGGAGAATGAGTAAAACCATGTTTTGGATTCTCATTTATTCAGATTACATTCCTGAGCACTAATAATCATTTTAAATTTTTACATTTTGTAGCTTTCTAATTACATGAGTCATGGGGAAAAGGCAGTACTAATTTAACACATTACCTCATTGTCTTAACACGCAACCAGTTTAATTTGTATCTGACAGCTAAAAGAACCACAGTCACAGCACACCGTCACTAACGCTGTTCAGTCTCAGGTGTCAGCGGCATTAATGAGTAACTTTGCAGCTAATTTTGTGGTAATAGGAGGGTAATTACAGGGATAAGCTTGCTGACATATGCCTTGATAACTACCTAACACATGATCTGTAGACACACCCACTGTAGCTATCTGTCCCCAAGTATTCCCACAACCTCTCACTGTTGCGTTGCACCAGGAGGTGACACTGGCATTAGCGGCTGACTAAAACATCAAAGACGAGGCCTTAATCCTTTAACAATAACCCTGGATGTCCCTACAAAGACATTGTTTATATAGACATCTCAGTTCGGACACCTCATGTAACCTTCCACTAGATGCCTCGAGGTGACTGTGTTGCCAGCAGCATTCCTGAGACCAGAGCTTTACACTTGTCAGAGAGTTCTCTGTCAGAGAAAAAGCCCTTCCTTTCTTGCTAAGGGCATTATTCTGCAAGCAGCAGAGGCCATCAAAAACACATCTAGCACAGCTGATTATGGCCCTGCCAAAGTTTTCGAATTCCAACCCCGAAACAGCAATTGAATAAGATTACTGGCAGTTTTAATAACTCCCTAAATTCGACACTGAATCATAACTCTATTTAAGTAACAGAGTCTAGTTTAGTTTGTTCGGTGTTTGTCTGAACTTCTGGGCAATGATAGTTTTGCTATTGTACAGGTTTTCCTCAAACTTGGAGCCCTGCAGGTATGCTGTTTTTATCTTGCCTCAATGACATCATGATATAAAGGTAAACGTTTCCAAAGGAAAATAATTGGTTCTAAGATGTAACAAATCTGTGAAAAAGTTTTGGCCATGAAAAGCTGACGACACCATTTAGAAAAGAAATGTGTTTTCCTTCTCCCTTGTTTCTATCCAGCGGCCTAATAACTTGTGTGAACTAAGAGCCCACCTTTTGGCCACAGGGTCACCAGTAAACATAAATAACAGATTGTAGAGCTACTCCCAAGTGGTGGCAGGGGCTTAGATGGGCTAGATATGGAAAGAATAAGGTGTATAATACACACCTGGCAAAACAACAGAGGCACAAACTTCTTCTAATAGGATAATCAGCCATGTATTCTTTTACAGGTACTGTGACAGAGTCCATAATTCCCCACTAATGTGTTTCCCAGGAGTTCTGGATGCCCCAATAAACCTACCATACAGATTTCTGAAACAGCAGTTGATATTGCTGTAACTCAGCCTTTTCCCCCATTCCCCCACCACCCCTTCCCACAGTGTGCAGAACTTTCACCCAGTTGTGGTTGCATCAGCAAGTTGCCAGTAACATTGTCTCACACACGCCTTAAAGTAAATAGAGTTGGTGATATCATAGAAATTTCTGAAAACTCGATTATGCCCAGTTGGCCTCAGATGCCTCAGAAGTTTGAAAATTAGTCCACCAGCGTGACACTCCTTCTCGGCAATGATGCCGTCACACCAATCTATAAAGACAATTCAGGTGTCACTTTTGTGTCACAAACTGGATAGCTGTATTGTCTGTGTTGTGGAATATGGCCATGCTCAATTATTATTCAGTTCATGTCTCAAGTTAATCAAAAGTCACGACAATGTCACTTAGGAGAAGTGCAAGCAATTATCAAAGCAAATCTTTGTTCTTCACAGTCAGTTTGTGTGGTATGTATTATTGGTGTCTTACCACTAGGCCCTGGTAACGTTAATGTTTCAAAGTAAGAATTCACCCCGTGCCCCAAATCAGAGGCTCAGTTAGCACTGACTTAAATCTTATGTAACTCTGGGCTTTTGACAGGCAGACACCTCTGCTGACTACAGATAGGTAATTTGTTTTGATCTGTGATTATACCCCTCGTGTTCAGAGGAAGATGTAAACCCTCTTGTGAAGCTGTTAGGCAAATCCTCACAATGTGGGGAGAAGTGCCCCCGGGGGTCTCAAGTTTTTACCCTCCCTCTCCATCTTCTTCTTTTCTCTTCGTCTTTCTTTCTTTTCCTTTGTCTTTTTTTTTCATCTCGTATGAGAGACAAAGCCTCCTGCCAAACACTGAAGCCCCCCAGGAGCTCATCATACAGAAAACTAGGGCTCCTCGGAGAACGAGAAGAACAAGCGAGAGGGGGGAAGGAGGAGGGCAGGGAGATGGAGCAAAGACGAGGGCTTGTGTAAAGGTGGAAAGAGGGTGTTTGCATGTGCGTATGTGTGTGTGTGTGTGTGTGTGTGTGTGCATTCTTTCTACATTGTTAATAACTGTTAAGAGTCTATCAGAGCCACAGGGCATTTTGCACATCCCACAAGCCTCCCTCCTTTGACTCCCTCCCTGCTATTTTCCTTAACACTGGCTTTTGTGGCCTGTGCCAGACATACCTGCAAAATTATCTACTAATTATCTACTAAATATGTTTGTTCATGTTGGTTGAACAGCTCACTTAATTGAAGGGGTGCTCTACCTTCCCTCTGCTGTTCCCCTCCTTCATGCCCTCTAAGTATGAGAGGTGGGGGTGTGGGCTTAGGAGAGTGGCTTATCTCCAAGAGCTCGTTATATTAATGCCAGTAATTATGTGTTTTGCTTACTTTTGATGTGCCTCTGTTCAAACGGGGAGAGTTAATAAGAGGATGACGGCAAATATGTCGGAGGGCCCTCTGTGTTGTCTTTGGGCTCTGGAAATTCCTGTGTGTACCGGTGGGGGATTCGTATGAGTCTGTGTGTGTGTGAGTGTGTGTGTGTGTTAGAAGTGGGGGAGGTATGAAGGGCTGGCATCCGACTCACAAGACTGTCAGTACACAGGTAATGGCAGGAGCTTAATCTTCACTTCATTTTTATACTGTTCCTCTCAGGCACACAGACACACACCCCAGCCAACACCTTTCTTTGGATCCTAAAAGGGTGGAGATGGCAATGGAGAAGGGCTTTCATAGAGGCGATTGTTTCAACTCTATTTAAGAGGGTTAGAAAGGGAGCTCCTCTTGCCAAGATGAGCACAGGTCTCTCGCTCTCCCCGAGGAAAGTGCTGGCATGAAGAGGCGCTCTCTAATGGAAAGAAACAATCGCTAATGAGGGAAATAAATAACAGGCTCATAAAACTGAGAGGGGAGGGGAGTAGAGGGAGAGGGGAAGAACAAACGGGGTAAAGTTAAATTTGAATGATGGTCATACACACAGGCAAACAGTGGATACACAGACACATACACACACTCAATGATGTTTACCTGTCATTGCTAATGAGAGAGTGTGTCTGTGATGTAAGGACAGGGGGTTGCTGATGGAGATTCAGACAGACAATTGAATAACATTATCTTCTCTGTCATTGTTCATTGTTTGTTTCTGTTTTCTTCCTTTTGTTTTCCTTTGTTTCAGCACAATGATTAATATGCAAAAACAACAAAACCTTTCTATCTTCTATATTTTTTACGGGTCCGGTACAGTAATTTGTAATGAATAATATAAGACAATTTGTGTCAAATTAGATTAAATTTACCCATCACTATATCGAGATAGGATACAATAGAATTCTGACATTGTGTGAGTGTGTAAGTACCAAAGTACCATTGTATAACTTTGATTTATTTTACTTTCCTTTGAGGTGAGTAAGACAGAAGAAGCTACTTTCTCTATGTCTGCATCATTGCCCGTTATGTCCTCTGGGCCAGAGGAGCAAATGTCACTTTCACAGGTGAGATGAGCAAAAGTGACATTTCAGTGCCTGTACAGAGAAAAACTACCTTACCAATATAAAAATGTTGAATTTCCTTGAAAGAACTATGTAGCCGGAGCTTTCTGTGACTCTGCTTTTAACACTATGGTCATCACAGTGTGGATGTACACCACTTCACTTGAGGGTACAGTTTCTATTTTTTGCAAGTAAATCTGGTTGCCATGCCACTTTTAACCAGAGGTGGTTGCATTTTTTTTGCTGACAGTTAGATTAAAAATACACTTACGTTTTGGTTTCTGCTAAATTTTATCGCCTGAAAAAGAACACTGTGCAATTCTTTTTCTGTCTCTGTGTATTCATCTCTTTGTATCTGTCTATGTCCCTCTTTGTCTCTCTGAGGCTCACTGCTTTGTGAATCCACTCCCTGGGACTGTAGAGGCGGAGAGATGGAGACTGGTTGAAACACACTGTGGTTTCAACATTCACATTCCACCTGTGTTTTGACAACACATTTCACAAGAGGGATCTGAAGTGGTTTTAGAGTTTCTCCTTTCCCCATTTGATATCAAAGAATGATCCCTGCGATGGCAGAACACGCAGGACTCCATGGGATAGATTAACACAACATTAAAAGTAATCCCTGGAGTCAGACACTGCTTCTCAACCAAAAGACAGAAACAAAGAGACAATTCCACTGGATGTCTTTATCGGGTGGCTGATAGTTCCCATACGCATCAGGAACAAGAACGTCTTCCTGTATGAAATGTTTACACTGCTAATATTAAATAGGTTGACATTGGTGATGACAAGAGTAATAATTATCATTACACGCATGACTGCCAGCCACCTCAAAGCCGAATAAGAGATTAAGCGAAGATTACTGTGTGTTTCATGGTTGTGTGGCCTTGAAGCTATAGCCTTTTCTTTTTGTTTAACACTTCAAACAAGAAACACCCAAATGACGTGTTTTTAGTCATGAGGTCAGTCTTAGTTCATCAGTATGTTAAAGGTAAGTTACTACCTACAGGGGGGTGTCTACTCATGAATATGCATTTATTTTATCTTGAAAAAGTGGGATTTTAACCTGGGAATATGGGGATATGTGCATACATATGGCTTATGATCCCTCAGATGGAAATGGTGGAAATGATTCAATTTTTAGTTCATGAAACTGAGCATCTTGCTAATGTACTATGAGAAGTCTCCCAATCTCTCCCTAGAAATGATGAGATACACTACACACAAGGACAGTGATAACCATTACACACGAATTATTGAAATACATTACAAATATCTCAACCATATGGGGCAGCAAAGCCATGTACAGCAAGAAAAGAACTGCAAGTAACTTAACAAAGGCCTACACCAAGTACCAGCAATCTCTGATCAAGGAAAAGTACTTTAACACAAGTTTCTTGACTAAGATATGGCATTTCAGTTCTGCTGATTAGCATATAATTCAGGATTATTTTACTGTATGACGATGACGGAACGCTCTCTTCAATACCCATTGCCCTCTTCTCTGTTAACCTCTCCCTGATACTACTCTGACTTTTAACACTGCCCCATTCAACACCAGCTAATGATGTAACGGCCTCCTTAAATATGTAAAGTATAAGACTTAATAAAACCCAGCAGTATGATTATGTCTTAAGTCTAACCCCCCTCCTCTTGGATATGCAGTTCTACATGGGGATCCATTTTAAATCAGTCTCTTATCCACTGGAACAAGGGGAGGAAAGTTCATGTGTAAATTACATAAGTCAGTGTGGTGGAAGTTTTCCAATAAAAGAAGGCCCTCGCTCGCAGTTTCTCAAATTTTATGTTGAGATATCAAACACTCATTAAAATAAAAGTGAAAGAGGAAAATGTCACAGGTGTTAAAAGGCAATTAGTCTTCCCGTGCTATCACAGTGTTAATCAGAGTGATGAAAATGATGATATGAAGCTCATTATCATGTATTCAATAGTAGATATTGCTTTCATGAAAGATGAGACACAAGATGAATAATGAGAAAACCTGTGACTGCTGTGCTGCAAAGCAATTTTGTTGAACATTTGATGATTTCTGATAAGATGAAACCAATGATATGTTCCTACAGGTCTGCTTTAAAGTGGTGAGTTTTAATTGCTGGATAAACAATTTTTTCTCAGCCTTTTCAAGTCAGTCAAGTTCAAAATATGAAAATAAACAAGCAAGCATCCAAAAAATAATAATCTCACTTTTTGGCACTGATTTGGTCACAGCAAGAGAAGACAGATCTCATTATCTCTGTTTGGAAAAAAACTGAAATGTTATCTTGAAACAACAGACAAACTGAGTTGAGCTACTCTTTAAATTTGAGTGCTTTTATGCCAAAACACAAACAGGGGGAAGAGAGAGAGACAGACAGACAGCCAGCAAGATGGAACAAAACAGACTAAGAATAAGAGAAAGTGTGAGGGGAAAAGCATAGCTAATGGCATTGGTATCAGATTTTTTTTTTCCAAAGAGGCAGCAGCAGAAGGAGGCAGGAAGGAAGGCTGGATGATTTCTTCGCCCCGTCTTCCCCTTTCCCTGATTATGAAAGGAGACATGGCACGAGGTCGAGGGTCAAGCCAAAAGGAGACAGCATTGTGTAGGAACTGTCACGCACCGCCACCTATTTTGACATGCACAGGCCCGTTTGTTGTCTGTCGTACATGCAAATTGGCGAGCCCAGGCTGTCATATAAAGGCAGGCAGATATGCGCCGGTTGGGAAAATGAGAGACCACCTGTAACCAAGAGAATGGGGAGTGATGGACAAGCATTCAGTCAGCCTGCTCGTCATTTCCAGGCCCGCCATTCACCCATCAGCAGAGTACACCCCATGCCCTCCTCCTTCCGCCACCACCACCACCACCACCATCAATCCCATCCCCAGCGCACACATATACATGTAAAAATCTATTCTTAATATTCAGAAGCAGGAAGTGAAGGGAAATAAATATATACGACGGAAGGGGATTGGAGGGGGTCAGTGGTGGTGATTTCAACCTGCTAGCTGCCTAATAGGATCCTGCATTCAGACAGCCGAGGGTCAGACCCAGATAATTAGTTGTCCACAGAGGAAACATCACTCTTCCACGCAGAGTGGACAGGAGGGGGACCCTGTAAGGTGGCCGTAATGCTCTGCATCCCAAAGAAAGTCCAGAATATGTCAGGTAATCTACATTAGATTATTTTGTCCCAACAAGGCAAGATGCTACGGTGCCCAGATGCTTTCTGTTTTAGGTTGACAGGAGATGGACATTGAGACTGGACATCAGATTATTTCTCTTAATTATACAGAAAGATGGCAGTGTGGTCATAATGTAAACTTGATACATCTATATACACCATCCAGGGTGTAAAGATGACCAGATAATTAGCTGTCCAGTGGATACATCACCCTTCCAGAAAGGGTAGACAGGGTGCAATGGAAGAAGTGGACAAAATATTTAGCTTAAATGTAGACCCTGGTAGGTTTTTTTTTTGGCACAAGTCCATTTATGAAATGAGAGGCTTCGATTTAAAATTACATTTTAGTAATCCTACAGTGCTATGTGATCTCACATAACTTAATTTCACACAAATGTTATTTTTCCTTTGCTTATTTATATTATGAGTGTTAAATTTGGGGTATGATATAACATGGAATGTGATCCTGACACAAGCAACAGCTTTTTAAAGTGAAGAATTATTACATTTAAAAACAAATGTGTTTGCAAATGAAACATTCAGCAAGTGCATTTTATTCCTTGGAAACCCAAAGTGTTGGACGCTGACTATATTGGAAAAGAACTGCATTAAAAAGGAAACCTATCCTGATTCAGGTGTGTTTGTGTGTGTGTGTGTTTAAAAAGGTGCCACCTGACAGCAATCTAAGAATGTAAATAAAACTCTTCTAATGAGTTCAGCCTCATTTTCAACTTTCCCAGTTTGTTAATCATCAGAAACCACCTTCATATGCACACACAAATAAATACAAATACTTTCTCCCATACTCATGCAGACACAGAGGTCCACATGCAGAAATACCTCCAATGCATATTCAGGCACCATATGTGGTATGGGGTCATGTCTAATTTATTATGAGATGTTTTGAAGAGAGAAGTTGAAAAGAATTATTTTATTCCCCTAAGACAACCATTTCAGAACTCAGCTAACAGAACAAAAGGGTCACACGGACTGTACTCTTCTAAGAAAAAAATAATTTTCCATGTAGATGTCAGCTAATCACTGCTGTCCACTGTTGTCAGTTCACCAGGCGGAACATTTTTCTTCAGCCAAATGATCTATTAATATTTAGGGATTAGGGTCTCTTTTCTGTTATGATATAGGGCAGAAACTGTCCTCATTATATGATTTAGTCCAGTCAAATGTATTCAAATGCCACCTTTATTACCCTGGAGGTGCTTTGCATAAATTGAATAAATCCAACGGATACTCTTCGAGAATCAAACATATCAAAGGTTTCCTGTCTTTGAAGTGGGGATAGTCTCTAATTCCAAAACAGATTTTCATGATAAATAAATACATTATTTATGAATTGTGGGGCAGTGATGGTAGAAGAGACCAAGAAGAAGAAGAACAGGGAAAAAATGAAAACAACGATAAAAATGCATAAAACATTTTACGCCACGGAAATGTCAAGAGAGGCAAAATGACACACAGAGTGGCGCATGCCGACCAACTGCCTGACTGATAAACAAACTGATTAGCATATGCACATTGGAGCATATGTTGTGCTCATTTGCTTACACAAAGTCTCAATCAAAATAATACACCACACTCGACGCATGTCATAAAAGTCTAGAAATATGTTGATGGGAATGATGAAGATGGAAACATTTCAATTATTTCATTTCTGACAATTAAGCTGACAATGTGACAACCTCAACAACCAGCATGCAGCGTGGTGACTAATTGCCCTGAGGAAATTTATGGAAATGGGAAATAAATAAAAACAACATGTTGACCAACTGCAGCACCCGTTCTCACATTAGTGTATGTTGACACATTGTCATAATAATATTCACATTAATGTTTTTTAACATGAAATGGAATTTGTAAATGGGAAAATTAATAAGATGCTAGTTGCATAGTAGGCCCTGAAAGAAGGTAGTGATGTTGGTAACTGTATGCATATATGGGGTATCAACATATATTTTAAGAATCAGTGGTGCTACAGCAAAAAACAAGTATGTTAAGATATGAACCTTTAGGTAATGTCAGGGGTAGCATATTGAGGGTTGCGGTGTGACTGGGGGCGGGGCTGCCAGTGAGACTGCATTGCTAACCTGCCTGAGAAAAGAATAAGCATTTAACATGGCATACGGATAGCACAGCCATACAAGGCCCGCATTTCCTTTTGAAGTGCGGCAGGAATAATTGCACATTGGCTTATCTAAATCAGACTGTTGGGGAGCCTTCCACAAGATGGTTTGTTATTACATTTCAAAATATACCTGAGCAGATGTTCTGTCTTGATTGATGTCCAACCTAAACATTTCATCAGCACTACACCATAAACAAGTAATTAGTTGCTGGGCTTTTTTGCATTGACCAAATGTTGTATCAGGGTCTTTGAGGAAGTGTAAAGCGAGTCATTTTGAACAACATGTTTGCACACCTTTCTTTCTGTCTAGTGTAGGATTTGTTTTTATGTACATATGCAACTTCTGAACACATTTAAATCGCAACAAATGTGATTATCCCTAGAATATATAGACCTCAAGTTGTGCAGAAGCAGTCCTTATTCGTGTTGTACAAGACATATTACTATCTTCGTGCTATACAAACCTATGCTGCCTGGAGAGGTGTCATCATTTTAAATGCCTGATAACATTTTTTCTATCCCAAAAGAACAGAGAAAAAGTACATTAGAAATATCACAACAAATACATTGAATAGAGTGGGGGAATTAATCAATTAAACCTTTGAGTAAATAATCACAAAAGGGAGCACATCGGGGGTAAATAATGGAGGTTCTGCACCTACTCAAACGTTCATTTAACCTGTGAACCACAAGGTTATTTCTGTTAGAAATTACGTTGACTCACACACTCACGCACACACACACACACACACACACACTTAGACAAACACGCCAGCCTGGAGGAAGGATGATTTATGTGGGAAGATCAATCTTCATCATCTTGCCTCTCACCTTGGTCTCCATCAGTGTTAATTAAAGGAAGGTCAGTGTCACCCTCCCTGCTCCCCCCCAACCAACCCTCTTTTACATAATAAATCACTCCAGACACACAAAGGGGGCTGTTGACACAAACAGAATGCTCCTAGCTAACTAGCTAACTGCAGTTCGTTGGGCTGAGGAGTCAATTCAAAGCCTGCCATAAATAATAATGAATGTCACAGTGTTGTGTCTTTGTCTGGGAACAAAGGATAGAAGACAAAGACAAGTTGTTCTGGGATGAAAATAATCTATAATATATACAATATACAGTATATATTTATATATACACAGGGATATTAAATAAACAGAATCCCAAAACTATGTACAAAAACTGTTGCTCTCTGATTTGACTTATTGTACTGCATACTGTGATGTCATAATTTCTTATGCAGTTCAATATTTGAGGAAGCTATACTTTAAGATGCATTTCTTTAGATTACTTGGTCGGCAGCCATATCAGAAAACAGTGGGGAGAAAGTCTGTTAAAGACTTTGTGGTAGGTTGTGACATTATGTCAACAAGTTTATCTAAAATCATCCATGACCGAAAACAATAAAACCCCAAAGTAGTCATTATGCGGGTTGACTTGCTGCATATGCTTCCATTCTTTATCCACCCGGGACAGAATGTGAATGTGCAGCTGACTTAAAAAGAAATATCCATTTGCATGAATTCACCACCCCCCCAAAAACAGTACAGTAGTTTGTGTCAGAGTGCTTTGGTCAGCCCCACATTGTCTACATCATTACTTTCTTGGAATCAATTTCCTCCCCAAAAGAAACAAGAAACATATGCTTGGCATTGTGTACAATTTCCTAGGTTTTCTAGGTTACTGTCAGACTTGCATAATGAGGGCCATGGCGCAGCAGAGTTCCCCTCTTATCACAAACTAGCATGCATGGCCCCACTGCTCTCTCCTCAGTCATCAAGCAATTGATGTAATTGAACCAGCCCTTTGCTGTCAAGCAAGCAGCGCAGCTCAATAGCATATGCTCTGAACACTCTGGACAATGAGAGCCACGCAGCCGGGCAGGATGGCAGGCTGGCTCGTTGCTTTTCTGTCAATAAATTTCAATCCCACTAATTGTCTGGAATTCATTAAGTGAGCCTTTGAGACAACATGCTCCCATGGAAAACAACATAACAATATGAAAGAAAAAGGCAATGCAGGGTTTTTGATGATGTTGTGGGGTGTGCTGTGTTTAATGTGAACTGTTGTTTTTGCATCCTGTTGGTGTTGTTTGAGTGGATCCAGAAAGGGATTACGGAACACTGGGACTGTGCTGTCCTTGTGAATACAATCTGTGAGTTAATCTGTGAGTGACAGTGGGATATCTCAACAGATTTCGCTGTGAGGAAGTAATTAATGACAAACACAATGTTACAGCAGATCTTTTAATTGAGGCCCATTTTAAATTTGAATGATTAATTGTTCTGTTTCAGAATATACATGAACTAACAGATTTATGCTCAATGGAGTTTGGACTTTAATACATTTAAAAATAGATTTATTGTATTATTTAGCTCAGATTAAGTCATCACAATTTGTATAAACTCTAAACTTTAATGAAATCCTCTGTATTTTTCCTTATGAATTTCAATGTATATAGTTTTTCCAATCCATAAACCTTGCTCCAGGAAAGGATATCTGTGATATATTACTGATCTCAGTAAATTATATTCAGTAAAATTTATTCTAAAATACTAAAAATATTACATTTTTAAAACATCTGTTTTTATGAGGGAGTGAAATTGAAAGTGAACCATGTTTTTTAGAATGCAACTACAACCAGCATTTTTCTTGTGGTTGGTGTTAATTCACCCTGGTCATATAAAAGAGAACGGAAATAACAAAGCCATTTTCCACCTCCACCATCTGAAGTCATAACAACAAACAATAACTTTTTCCACCTCCATTTTCCTTCTTCATCTGATTAGGGCCAGCCTTACTTTCTCAGAGTCCTTGTCGCCCTCCGACCAAGTCCTCAATGTCCCACGTATCTGCCTAAATGACCAGCCAGGGGGTCAAGGGTCACCAGGAGCTGCCACTTCCCCTGTCACAGGAAACAAGCAGCAGGAAGGCGAAAGGAAAAACAGTGGTGAGCAAGGAGGGAGAGGTGGAGAGGAAGGAGGGAGGTGATATTGAAAACACAACAATGACAAGGAGGTGCCTGGAGTTAGCGTCTCTTTGTGCCTCGTAGACTGTCTGTAGGGCAGAGGTTTAGTGTTGATAATAACAGTGACGGAAAAATGGTTAAAAAGGTGTTCATCATGTAGGTTTAAAAATGAACGGTCTTGGAAAAATTACAGTTTTTACCGATATTCTACCTGTATAGGGTGTGGTCACATTTCCACAAAATGCAGTAATATAAACAACTATCTCCCTTGGAAACACACACACACACACACACACATAGGAGGGCCCCAGTGAGAGCAGGGTGTGTTATGGTTGAGTAAGCATGGAGCCACTGCTGCTGTTGAGCCCCGTGCCGCTACTCAGGAGGGATCACTAGATCACATTATCAATCATACAGCACTGCACAATCACACATGCAGTATAGACTGTGTGTGTGTGTGCAGTCAGTTCTCTTCTCTCTCTCTTTCAGTAAACCCCTAAATAGACGCTGAATAAGGCTTCCTGGTAAAGCAAAAATAAGTCATACAATACAATATTATGAAAATATAATTGTTGTGAATGCAGTGTAAAATCATGTTGTCCTTTAAACAGATTTAATACAGCACAGAAGCCTCCTCCTAAGAGTTTTTCAAACATTCGTGCACTGTGGTGCCACAGTGCAATAGCATGGCAGCTACCAAACCTTGAACTTGGTGCAATGGCTATATCCACAGAACCACTGATTCTCTTAGTGGGTACCAAAACACTACTTAGAGAGGCGACACTGTCATCTCTTTATTCGTAAAAGAGTCTTAGCGTGGTTCCGTGAAATGAAAATGACTGTTATCAAGAAGCTTCCGCATGTGCAGGCTGCCACAGCAAAAAATGGTCCTTTGTGAGACTATAAGCTGACACATACTGTACATATGTGAGTGCAGTTATAAAAGTTCTTTAAAATGCCATGCACCTAGTTATTTTGAAGGCCGGCCTGTCATTATGTTTGATGTCGGTGCATAGCCATGCTCCTCTGCTCCTTCCGCCCGACAAGCTTATTTGCCTTTGTTTTACACAGAGCAAACTGGGAGTGATTCCGTGCTAAGGCTAAGGCAGGATGGATATGGAGAGATAGAAAAAGTGTTTTTGCGTGCGGGTGCGGAAAAGAGACTTAAACGTGTGGTGGTATGGTTTACAAAATCAAACGGTTTGCTCATATATCTGAATAACTGAAAGAACATCTTGTCAAGAGGAAATGTATCCAAACATCCACATGTGCGCGCAACATCTCAATAAATTACATCCTATGAAATCTCTATGAGAAAACCAGAAACACAGTGTTAAATATAGCATGCAGTCAAGCCAAGAATAATATTTGTTGTGCAGGATAGCCTCTAGTTGGAGTTTCAGGCATGTTGATAAAATCTAATTTTGATGGGTTAACA
Organism: Lepomis gibbosus; assembly: GCA_029875015.1. Taxonomy (NCBI): domain Eukaryota; kingdom Metazoa; phylum Chordata; class Actinopteri; order Centrarchiformes; family Centrarchidae; genus Lepomis; species Lepomis gibbosus. The sequence continues at coordinate 17,819 of JAPMOB010247498.1, forward strand.
CCATCTCAAATATGAATTTCGAAAATTGCCTTTTAAATGAATATGTTTAGAATACATTATATTTCAATAATTCAACAAATTATTTCTCTCTGCACCATTATTAGATTTGAAAGTACAAAAATGTTTTTGCATGTTATTCCCGCGTCAGAAAATTTGTAGCACATGTTGACTGTACAGTTTTGGATAGTAATCCACTCAATGTTTTATTTCTTCTAACAAGTCTCAAATTAAGCTGTACTCTGGCACATTAAGGACACAGGAATGGGATATTTTTTGGAAATCCAAACCTGAAATAAGTCATTTGGATTATTTTATGTTGTATGTGAAATTTTAATTTAATCCTACAAACAGCTGTTGCTTCTTTTCTCACTAACCTTTCCTCTGTTTTTATCCATTTATGACCGTTTTTTTATTGAAATCATTTTTTTGTCATTTATGTCTACTGTGAAAGAGAGAATAAGTCAATGATTAATTCATTTAACACAAACAATGACACAAAAGAAACACTTTGACACAGCAGCCTGTAATAAGAATGTCACCGTCCTATTTAACTTAAACATGTAGCACATCCTACTTTAAACTGTGGAATTGGAAGGGAAAGGTGAGGCAAAACTTTTACATTGACCCCTTTGTTAAAACTGAGCAGAGTGTGCACAGGGCCCGTGTGTTTACTCAAAATCCTGAGACTGCACTGCCCTCAAATGGCACGATGAGGTCAATGCATATGATCCATTCATCCCATCCCAGCCTTACTCCTTATAGCTCCTCCAGGACAAAGAAGCATTAATTAAGAAGCATCCATGAGAAGCCAAGGAGCATAACACACACACACCGCAGTGTCTCACAGCCAATCCTCCCTATTCTCCACAGCTTCTGATAACTGTGAAATTCACTCCGTCTGCACAAAGACATGGCCGGGGAGGAAAATAATTTCAGTAATAGAGCTAATGGGTTTAAGTGAGACTGGAGAGCCGCCAAGAGGGGCTGGAGAGGAGATGAGGGAGGAGGAGAAGAAGAAGGGAAAGAAGAAGAAGAAGAAGAAGACATAGCTGTGTGCACAGGCTGGGAGAAGGAGAAGAGAGTGAGTGGAAGTGGAAGGAAGAGAGAAATGCAGATCCTCTTTTGTATTGTTTCATGATTTGATTGTTGAAGAACAGAAGGGAATGCTCATTTTCTCCTGACTGCCATGATACAGTCGCTGATAAGAGTCGCTCTGCTTGCACAATGGGAGGATTTGGAATGGTGGTTAATTTAATTGATAAAGCCAAACAATGGCACAATGCTTGCAGACCGATTACATTTCTTTTTGTGTAATCACCGTAGAGCGAGTTAAACAAAGCAAAGTGAGGCTCCCAGGCAATCTGCAGTGTTTCTGAATGCATTGTATCACTCTCTCATGAATAAATACACACACACACGCACACAAACACAGATCGGTACGTGGAACAACATGGCCACTTAGCACATTAGTAGACATGCAGGAGGTATTGCCTGTCTCCTCCTCTCTCTCACCGGGATTCTGTCAAACCACAGAGGCCTAATATTTACACTAAAAGCATATGAAGTAACTTATGACTTTTGAGCAGTAATTCTGGTCTTTTTGCATGAACATTTAACAATTTTTTAAAAAGTAAATTATAATGATGTCTTTGTCATACAAAAATGTAAATTTACATTCGACAGCTGATTCACAGGATTCTCTTTTCAGTGTGACTTTGAGATCTGCATGTATCTGAAGGTAATTTAGGTTATATTTAGCCTGCAGTTGATTGTTATAAACTGACACTTTATGGCTGACACAGACAATACCATGAGATTATCATATATAGAAATAGAAAGAAAGGGTTTTTTGTTAGAAAGTTACATTTTCATGACAAAAATAAGCAACCAGCCCAATGAGAGGGAGGATCTAGCAGAGAAAAATGTTGTCACAAAATGAATTAATGTAATTAAACCTGCAACACAATAATCCTATTTTATCATTTGACAATTTTCCTTGTAAGCCTCATGTGCTGAAAAGCTGATCACTTGCTTGTAGAAAACAGATGCAGGTAGGCAATGTGCAGGAAGAATTTCTTCCAGGGCACAAGGCAGAACAGAATACTTGCCAAAAAAGTGGAGTTAAGAGCCCGAAAGCACCAGATAAAATAATTGGTGAGTCAAAGTTATTGGTCAACAATCCTATCCAACTTCCTCTCCTAGTGATTTTTTTCTGATTGAGGCTGCATTCCCTCAAGAATATGAAGTAGTTTCTGGCCCATAAACAAGCAATCTCAGATGATCAGCAAAAAAAGGGACCAAAATAACAAAAAAACTAAATTGTTTCAGTTATGTGAATGATGATAGATGTGATAATTAAGCAAACTACTGTGAAAAATATCTTTATCGTCTCAGTTACTGACTTAAACTGTTCCTAATGTAATTGCATTTGGTGGGATGCTTTCATTATATAAAGAGCCTGTGTAGAAAGGAGTTTCCCAGCAGCTGCTGACTGCTACATCAGGAATTAACTGTCACCTCCTCAGCAGAGGCTGAGAGAGGGCCAAATGAGACCCCTTTCCTCTCTGTTCCTCTCCTCCTCTTTTCCATCCACCCAGCCAACCATACAAGTATTAAGTGAGGCGAGCGACAGAGATATGAATGCGATATTCCCTCTGGTATTTTTAACCGCCGTATTGAATTCGTATAAAACACTTAAGGCTCCTCGGCTTCTGCCTGATGGGAGCCTCTCACAGGGCTATCTGTGAGCGTCTCTAGAGAGAGCTTCTCTCCTGCCATGAAAAATTTCTGTTTTCTCTCTTACACCATCTATCCCTCCCTATCTCCATCCTAACCCTTCTTCCTTTGCTCTTTGATGCATATGGGGATTTCATGAGGAGCCCCCTCGTCCCTCATTCATAAAAACCTAATGAAGTTAGAAGGAAAAGTCCATAAAAATCTCATTAGGGTTTCACCTCCTGATATTGGATACAAATCAAACTTAGAAGCCCCCCTGAGGATTAGTGTAATGAGTAGTGTTAAATAGCATTTCTTTTAAAAAACCTTGCCATTTCAAGGCATGCGTTACCAGGATGTTTGGTCCTTGTCATGTTAACAGCGTAGCAAGACAGCGAGTCCCCACACTATACAAAAGTAGCACAACAAGTGAGAAAGACAGACACACCAACAACACAGTGATAGGAAATATTCATAGAGTCAGAACAGACTGCTGAGTGGATGGGTCAGGCTTCACAAGTCAGGCTTCATTTTCAAATTAAAAGAATTAATAAGTTTAAAAATTTTACCATTGCATTGAGGTATACACATTTTTAAATCATATGGTCAATCATTGTCCTTTATTCTAACCATAGGAGAGGATACCATTAATGACTCAAGTCAGAGAGAGGAAGTGCCAAGCATATTTGGCTATATTATGAATAATGGAGAACCCTGAGAGACGCCTACACTGATCGAACACAACCTTATGAATTATACCTTGATGGGTTTTCATATTTATTTCTGTGCCCCAGCTATTTCTCATGCTTGAGTGAGGCTTATCACTTAACAATCAATTATTAACATGTGTCAGAATAAGGAGTGCTATTACAGGGATTGAGATGCATGTTGTACACTGGCCAGAACTGACAACACGTCTTGTACTCTCGCTCTCCTGTCTGTTTAAAAAGCTGGATTTTAGGTGGAAACTGAAATTTCTGGCTCTTAATTTGTGAATAATGCATCAGCCGGAATATGCATTATACTAAAAAGTATGAGTAAGCGGGATGCCACATTAGAAAGGTTTCTCACTCTATATGCTTGCTTTTTGCTATCATTTGTTGGAATATAATTAGATTTGATAGATATGGACAGCAAATTTTCTGTGTGATAAAAATCCAAAGTTAGCTGTCATGATGACTACACACCACATGCAAATTAAACACTATTCAAGAGTAAACAGCACAAATTGCTCAAGGTTAGAGGTTTAGTAATCCACACATTATAGCTTTAAATTCTTCAATTACATCAATTCTACACTCAAACATAATGTATTTAACTACAGCTCCTGATTAAGGTTAAAACTGGATGGCCTCCCAAGAATATTAATAAGGCATGTAAGTCAGCCAACAATATCATCATCACATCCTCTTGTCCATCAACAATGGTACAAATGTAAGCAGTGGTAAACCTGATGACCGTTAAACAAAGACCACATTCATTATGCAGACAGATCATCGCCCCATATTCAGTTCATTTGCATATATCACAATCTCGTCTATTTGTATGATAATCTGATGGCTGGTGAAAAGTGCGTATGTTTTGATTGGGGATGCAAAAGGAACAGGGAGAAAAGGGTGGGTGTCTTAATGCAGGTTCTGAATATGCAATGTGCGTCTGACCCCAATGGATAGGGAAGAGGAGGCATGTAAGATTTATAAATCGTCTGCCGCCCCCTGATTGACTAAAACACAGGGGATCATTTAGATAATGCATCCCTACTATAACAACTGTTTAGGGTCAAAAAGTAAAAGAAGTCGCCACTGACAGCTGTAAGCAACTGAGAGGCAGACACAGTAACCCACAAAGTTAGTTTCTCTGTTTCCATGTTTGATATAATTGTTTACTTTTGGCAGGCATGTGCATGATCTGATGTCATATTTGTGTGTGTGTGTGTGTGTGTGTGTGTGTGTGTGTGTGTGCTTGTGTGTGAC
>JAPMOB010247499.1:0-24014 GCA_029875015.1 Lepomis gibbosus
CATCGTCTCCGCCAGATATGACGGCTGCCTATAATAGCAGACAGAGCGCAGTACTTCGCTAGCCGTTTAGCCCTCTTTTTTGGCATCCCTAGTTGTTGAAGCCCTCTTACAACAAACACACGCACTTGGGTCTCCAACTGTAGCCCTGACTGCTCACACAAGCATATTAGATTTTAAAAGTGACACAAAATAAGTGCAAGTCAGTGGAGTGTCCCATCCGTGAACCACTGTTAATACGTGTTCACAGGGAGGTTAACAAGGGGCTAGGTTATAGATTAACGAACAGAAGGAGGAAATTATGCTATGTTCTCTTTATGATCACTAACAGTGAAGAAAAATGACTCAACTTGACCCTGTGATTAGAGAAAACCACTGTCTTTTTGATGCTAATTTGAAGCTGACGTGTTTTTTATTAGCTTGTTTTTTTTTAAATCAGGGGTGAGCGTCTTTAATGAACTGGAATGAAAATGATTTGCAGTCTGCAGAGAAATGGCAATGGTGCTAAACTGAACTTGTGACACTGTGATAGATCAGAGCAGAGATTTTGTTTTATCATATCTGTTTGAAATGTTAGCAGTGTGAGATTGAAGAGAATTAACTGAAATACAGAATTTTTATTTTTGTCTTTTTTGTCTCTTTTTTTCTCAGAGATTTGTTCATTATTATAGGAAATATTGCAGCATGATAACATGGTGATAGCAATGTAATCAAATATTTAATGGATGAAAGTCAAAGTCTGAATCATGTGTTTCCTGCTTTCAGGGACTGTGATGAATTTCAAATAGACTCTAGTGATGTATTCAGCAAATTTACCCCATACATTACCCTCTCCATGCATCGTAAGAAAGAAATATGCTTATTTATGCAGAAGGTTCTGCCCTCTGTCTACCCTTATGTTCTGCCTGATGAACTGATTAATTGTCTATGAGCAGTATGAGAATCAGATATAGGGGAAGCGGGAAAGGAAGTGGGATTAAGTGTAAGACTGATTCCTGCTTGGTTTTGAAGAGGAATGATTTTGAGGTGCAGAAAATAGAACAGAACGTGAAATAAATGTGTGGGCTACAAATATTAATAATTCTTCTGTGAAAAACATAAAGTCTGTGTCTAAGATGAAATAAAACTACTTTCTCGCGCAAGAAGTGATAGTACGGAGCTTCAGGGATCTCATTTGCTTTGACTTCTGCTGATGTGGTTCTCCTCACATAATGCCCTCTTCAGCAACTCTTTGGCTGCAGTCCTGCAGAGGATAGACCCTTTGAACCCCACTATTCACACAGCCCAAGATCTCATCTCTGCTGCCGCATACCTCCACGGTGATGATGCAGCAAAAACCTCTGCGATCAAGGTTAATGAAAGTCGAAGCAGCCCACGGCGTCTGAGTTCATGCTGAAGACATAATCAGTGGAGCTCCTGCATAAAGACGGTGGTCTTCCTGTCAGATGTCATCACCCTTACACACAGTGCAACAGATGCTCAGTGCCTGTAGTCAGCGCTGGGACTCAATTTTATCAGGATTTTACTCTCCCTCCCAAAGGTGCCCTGGTTGTTGAATACATTTTGAGATACAATGAAAAAAAATTCAACCATACACATATGTCTTTTCAGCCCTTATTTTTAAATGGCTAAATAATATTATATTTAAAGGAATAGTTTAACATTTTGGGAAATATACTATAAATATACTTTACTAGCATTACACTCCTATAACATTCTCGGACTGATGTTGGACAATTTAAAACATTACCCACAATGCATGTCAACCGCCAATAGGTCAGAGCCTTGAGGCGCTAGCATGAAGCAGAGATGAGGCTATAGAGGTCTGGTAAGCTCATTTTTTTTAAAGGTACAATATTTTTCACATATGCAGTAGTGCTTTCCAACATCTGTAAACAGATTTTAATCTCTAAAATTGGTGGACTTTAGAAATATGAAGCTACAGCAAGCAGCTGTTTAGCTCAGCTTGGCATAAAGACTGAAAAGACTGTTAGCTCAGGTCTGTCTAGCTAACAGAATTAGCCTACCAGCAGTTCTAAAAGCTCACTGCTAAACACATCATTTCAAAAACAAAGTGTAAAAACAACATTATGTGCCAGACTGTTTCTTGGCTGGGAACGATAACTTTGCCGGTGGCTACTTATTTCCCAAAAATGTCAAAACATACCTTTAAGCTAAAACCCACCAACATCTCAGGCTTCCCTGTTACAAAATGGCAACTTCTCAAAATAAACATACTGTATGTAGCACATGGAGAAGAATTTCTTACATTATAAATTCTTCCAACAAACAGCCAACATGCCGGTAAAAAATAAACCCATGTCCTAGTCTTGACAATATCCCTTTAAAACCTGTGATGTAACTTCACTGTTTACCACAGTCTGTGATACTTAATGCCAGAAGAGCTGAATGATGTCTTTGTCAGATGTCTTTGCCGGTGCCCTTCTGCTCCTTTTCACTCTGCAGCAGAAGTAATGGATAACAACAAAGAGAATGCGGCATCTCCAAAATGCATCTCCTTGATGTTCTTTTACTGGGCTCAAAAAGGGAGCGACTCTGAAACTAAGCCACTCAGGAGGGTCTTTAGGGGGAAACTAAGACAAGTTTGAAATAGCTCAGAGAATTTTGGGAGAGATACCGGTAATAGGATTTCTTGGTATCCTGTTTATCGTGTCATTATTCTTTACCTTTTTTGTTTTAAGCGTCACCCTATTTTAATGCTTGAGATAGGCAGCAGTTGGAGAAAGCGATTGTGGAAGGGGCAGATGTAGTTTACTTTCTACTGCTTATATTTTCTATTTAATGCTACTTTATACTTCTGTTTCACTGCATTTGAGAAGCAAATATTGTACTTACTCCACTACATCTATCTGACCAGCTCAGGTGGTTTCACTTAAATAACTTATTGAGGCCCCAAAGAGGTAAAACTATCTAATATTATAATATAATATAAAACAAAGATTAAAGAAAAGTCAGTAAAAAATCATGCAGATTTGTGTTGCAGATCTTTGTTTTTTTCTTCTTTTTTACCACATTAATCATCTCACAACCGTCTCAGATTCAGCTTGTGACCATTTTACTTGTAATTGAGTGTTTTTCATTGTTGGAAATATGTCTTACTTCACTAAGCACAAAGGGCTTGTGCTCAGATACACACATAGAGAAACCAGATTCAAAACTGTCTGTGAGAACACAATTTATTCACGCATACTCAGCACAAATATAGTATGGTTCAAGTCCCTGCAATGCTGCAAAATGGCACACTTGTCTCTAACATTTGCATAAGCCGCACAGACAGAAATTGTTTGCAGCCAAGCATAGAATGACACCTATACTTTGAATTTATGTTGTAACATGTACCACCAGCAGACAGACCTGAACTCACACCAGATTACAGTACCAGCCTTTTAGCAATCATGGCTAAAATGGGAAAGAGAGAGAGAGCAGGAGACATCAGAAGGACGGCAAAATTATATTCTGGATGGAAAGCATGGAGGCCGCTGCACTCATCTGTCTCCAATACTGATGCATGGAAAGATGAGAGGAGAGAGAGAGGCAGCATCCAGGGCTTGTCTCCGCCTCGTCAGTCACGTTGACACCTGGAACCGCTCAATCTCCTTACCTGGTGGAGGACAGAGTGGCAGGGTGTGTGTGTGTGTGTGGGAGAGATGGTTGGACAGAGAGGATGACAGAAAGCTTGACAAAATGGATGAAAGGAATAAGGATGAGAAAAGTTGAAAGAGAGATACTGTGAGTGACAGACTCAGAGTTTGGAGTTGTTGAAGTTTACAATGACTCTTAGCAGATACACATATTCTTTACATAAATATACACACATGCATATATTATGTTATCAGTGACTGCATTCAGACACATGGTGGTTTATTTACTGCATCTGCTCACAAATAATCCCTTTTGAACACTTTATCCATAGTGTTTGTAACTTCTTTTTGGCTCCCTTATCAGAATTTAGACTTAAATCCAGCCTATTGGTCGTCGGATTATCTGTGACCATAACAAGTGCTCCTGCAAAATGCAAATAGGAGAGACTACTTTTAGATTCACAACAATGAGCAGAAACATTGTGAGCTGAGATGGTCGTTCTACAGAATGACTAAAAGAAGTCTTCTGTTTTTCCAGGCAGGTCTATTTTTCGCACAAGCAAAAGCTCACTTGCAGCTGAGTGTCGAAGCAGCAGACTTTATTTCTCTATTCATTATTCATTACTCATACAAGCTCTTATTTTAGAAGTTGCACACCCAGCTATATCCCCGCTAAAGATACTTTCTCCTCAAGCTTATGTGCTGCCATGTGTGATGAAAATGAGAAGTGAGTCTCCTGTGCAGGAAAGGAAGCATGCGGGATTTTGCTGTGTTTGAATCCTTTTTTGAGATTTAAGGTTGTGTACACAAAACACACTCTGAACTAGAACAGGAGATAAGCAGATATATACACTGATACACAGTTTTATTAATACTCATTTATATAAGATGACTCATTTTAGCCACAAATACACACAAACGTTAGGCAGGTATGTAGAGGTTACATTTCTTCATTTTAACTCTTATCACTTGTATCTGCAACTTCTGCAAATACATAGATTTCCGCTGTTTAGACCAAAAGTTTCTCTGAAGCCTCCTTAACCACTCTGGGGAGAATTATGCCGATTTTTTTTCTGCAGCACACTGCACATGGCAGCCTGAATTTCCTGATTTTATGCTTACTGACTCCAGTCTTATCATCATATTCAATGCAGGGGGTGGGGGTGGGGGGGTCTTATCTTAATCTGGGTAATAATACACTGAGCTGTTATCACAGCCACTCTCAACCAGTGTGTAATTCTGGCTCCAATTCAAGATCTTTCAGGAAAGTCTACTGAGACATAGGGGTATTTTTTAAACCTGGACCGTAGTTTCCCATGTTTATTTGTCTATGTCACTATACTGGGCAGCAGTGAAACATGGCTGCAACGGAATCCATAGGCAAATGCGCCCCGTCTTAGTACGTCCACTACAGTGTTTGTTTTTGCCACTGACTGTTGATTGTTATTACAAGTGTCTGACATTATTGTGGAAAGGATCCCTACAGAGATGGACCTTTTTTAATGACTTACAAAAAACATCCTTTTTGTATAATCAGAAATGGTCACAATATGTCTCTTGTCAAAGCCACCAGACACAATTGACAAAAACAGTAAAACAGCTGGTCTACTGCTGCCTCAGTCGGTTACATTGTTTGTGTTATTGTGTGACATTGTTGTTTTAATTGAGACAAAAATGACACAATAGCACAAACTAACCGATCGAGGAAGAAGTAGACGAGAGAGGTTTTTGCTATTACTATTTTTGTCTAAAAAAAAAGTCTATATCTGTAGCAATTCTTTCCATAATTTTGTCAGACACTTAACAATCTGAGTCTGTCAGTGGCAAAAACAAGCACTTTAGAGGACGTACTTTGATGGGGCACAATTGCCCACAAGGATTTCATTGCAGCCCCGTTTGGCTGCTACTGACTGCAGCGCGTCCGCTCAATACTGGACCACTTTTAAAAAATGTTGTCTCACTTACTCACGCAGAGACAGATTCCTGGTTATTGATTTTCAATGTATATTTTTCCATAGAAGCTGATTTATTTTTGCGTGGGACTATTAAAAAATTGTTTTATCCATGCTAGCAGCATGTTGATCAGTCTATCCAATACTTTTGTTCAGTCTGAAATACCTCAACAACCACCAGATGGATTGCCATGAAATGTACAGATTTTATGGTACTCAGGGGAGGATTTCTAATAAATATGGTGATTCTCTGACATATTATATAGCGCCATCAGGTTAGAATGTTTTATTTATCTAGTGAAATATCTCCACAGATAACTAGATGGACTGGAACAACATATTATAACTTGCATTATATAATAACTAGCATTGTGTGACACGACCTTTCATAAAACACTTGCTTTATCGGAATCATGTATAACTTAATATCTGAGAGCCAATGCTGCAGAGCCAGACTTATATTCAGCGCATGTACAGTTATGACTTCAGCCACATAGAAACAACATTACAGCAAATCAGAGACAAATAGGAAGGAATAAACTCAAGGCCACCACACTGTAATGGGAGAGAAGAGTGTGACAAAGACAGAGACAAAGAAAGAAGGAGATAACCCATTTGTGTTTTGGACTAAACCTGCATCCAACAAAAAATGGGCTTTTAAAAATAGGGAGTAAGAAAGATGAGGGTAAGATGGTCTTCAGAAACAGATCAAATCAAAACACAGCAACACAGATTCCCACCCTTCCCTCTGTGTTTCACGTTGCACCTCTTGTTGTTATACCAAAAAAAACGTCTTCCACACTAACACTCATACATGCAACCATTCACACGTATACAAGCACACAGTCTAGAAGGCGTAGACACATTTGTATTAGCTGCATGACTGTCCCCCCTGTCTGTGTGTGTGTGTGTGTGTGTCTGTGTGTTTGTTGGGTGTCACTATTTGCTGTCAACTTTCTTGTTTTTTCCCACATTTTCTCCTCTGAAGATTCTTGCTGAAATAAATAATCGCTTTTGATCTTATTTTCACTCTTGTACACTGTCGTTGTGTCAGCTGTTCTGTGCTGTACATTTTTACTCCGTTTCATTGTCTGTCCGTGTCTAGACAGACAAGAGAAGCAGAGAGAACAGAGCAGGTAGACAGATGAACTGGCCCTGCACACAGTTGGTAACAGAGTGAGATCATACACAAAAAAAGGGTCATCTTCTTACCACTAACCCAGGCAGCCTGGAGAAGAGGTCAGAGCTCACCACGGATGCAGCAGCAACCTCACTCTGCGTTTTCTCCTCCTTTCTGCAGCGATGACCTTTCTCCAGACTCATCTTTGGGGGAGGAAGGGAAGGGAGGAGAGGGGGAACTGCAGAGTGAGGTCGAGTCACAACCACAGCCACAACCCCAGCAACAGCAGCAAGAGATTCAGCCACAGACTCACCCACCGCCACAGCCAGAGCCCCAGTCTGAGCCCCAACTACAGCCCGAAACCAAATCTCAGCTAGAGCCTGAACCAAAACCCCAGCCTGCACCGGAGCCCAAGCCTGAGCCTGAAGTTGAGCCTGAGCCCGAGCCTGAGCCCAAGCCTGAGCCTGAGCCTGAGCCTGAGCCTGAGCCTGAGCCCGAGCCCGAGCTGGAGCCGGTGCCGAAACCACAGCCCCAAGTCCAGTCTCTGAGCGAGGAATCGGTACAGGACGGCCCTAAAACGCCTTCACCTTGCAGAGATGAGCAGACATGGGGGGAGCAAGAGAAGGAAAAGTCAAAAGAAGTTTTGGAGACAAAGAATGAGGGCGAGGCAGTGCAGGAAGAAGAGGACGAGGAGGAAGGAGGTGGCGCAAAAGGAGGTGGGGCAGGGAGGAGAGCCAGCCTGCACCACACGGCCTCGCCCTTGAGGGTGCAGCGCAACGGAACCGGCTCGCACTCCGCCACCTCCGACTATGAGCTCTCGCTTGACCTCAAAAATAAGCAGGTAGGGTTGTGTTGTGGATGGGGGACGGGGTGAGGGCTGGTGTGTTGTTTGGGTGAGGGGAGTGGGAGGACGGCAGGTACAGTAACTTGTGTGTATTGTACGTCTTGTGGTCTGACATGTTGGTTATATTTAATTTTCTGTAACGAGAAGGACTTTTGGTTTGGACGGGTGTTTGATGAGATTGTTATTTTTGTTTGTTTGTCGTATTGATCCTTACTTTCCAAAATGTAACAACTAATGATTCCTTTTCTTCATTATCATGAACCATTATAGTCATTGCCATGATATCATTCATTAACATCCTCACATGGGTTTGTTTTTCAACAAATCTGGAGTATGAAAGTATGTTTTCTGAAGGTACTAAATTATTTATCCCCACGTACTTTACTGCTGTGTTGTAATTTACAGTAGACTCATGTACATTCATTTTTAGGTTGAGGTCTTTTAATTACTGTATCATTTTGGACACGATGCAAACGTACACACACACACATCAGGGTAAAATAAAGACAATGTGCAAACAAGTTGCAGTTGTATATGCATGAATGAAAAGCCAGTTTGTCTTGTCTCTGCTGCTTTATGAGATACTCTGGATGATGAAAAGCCCCCATTTCCATTGGAGAAAAATCATGTGACTGTTATCTGTTCTCATCTTATTACAGCCAGTTAAACCGATTTTGTCCGAAACTGATGTCTCTATGAACTGTGACTGTATTTAAACATACCATGTTCTCATGTTTGTGTACTTGTGCTGTTCATCAGGGGCTTGGAAATCATTACATAATCATCTCCATTTCAAGAGTCATCAAACATTTCTCATCCGTTTTCATTATCGTCCATCTAACCAACATACTTCAGTCCATGGATCTTCGACCAGGTAAGGCGGCAGAGTATGGGTCTAACTTGTGGGGCTTCCTGATCTCTTTGCAACAACTGCAGTTTTAAAGTGGCACTCCATCAAAAAGTTCAGTTTACTTGTCACACAGCCTGTGAGGACAGTTCATGTCCTACGTGGCTCTGAAATTGAGATTTGAAGTAATAACCCTAGTGATGCCATCTGGGTTATCTTGGCCTAGAGATTTTTAACAGATAGTCTGTATTACCAGCTGGAGGTGTGAGTTTTGAAAGGAGTGCATATTTAGAAGGCAGCAAGGGTTTAGGAGTTGCATAAGTTGCATTATGGGATATGTAGGATCCAGTAGTCCAGTTTTGGGTTGTTGATGCATACTAGGTCCTAAATCTCAGCCTCTGCTGCTTAAATTTTGATCATTCATCATTATTAGAGTACCTCTTTAGATATTTTTGCTGATTTAGATATTTTTGCTGATTCCAGCTTCTTTTGCTGATTCAGCTTTTCTGTTTTATACCATTGTTTTTGAAATTGAAATATTTGTTTCATAGACAGTTGGTAGGTAGGACTATTTTCTGATATTTAGTTGACGAGTTATCATCTCAATAATCAGCAGTGGACGTATTAGTACAAAAGTTGCTGACCTCCCTTTCTTAATTCTTGAGTTCCTCAGTCATTTTAAGTGTAGTGTGGCACACCTGACCACACTTGATCAACAACTCAGAACAATTGGTAAACATAGTCGCTCTGGTGTTAAGTGTTTCTCAGCCTCAGGGCACCATCCATAGACTGCGAAAACAAATCTATTCAGAGGTGACACTGTCAGTTTCACTTGGATTGGGTCTGTCTGTGTCTGTGTTTGTTTAAATTCAGTCAACTAAAAGAAAACATATAAAGCTGCAAGATGGGACATCGAAGCATTATTGTAGATGTTTACTAAAATCCATCTTCCAAGCGAGTGACCACTGAAACTAATGTATCTGAGTGAGGAGGTTATTTTATTTCACTCTATGTCAGCTGCATTTTCTCTCTGTTTTGACTTAATTTCCTCACTCATCGCTTCATTATTCGAAACTAAAGGTTCTTTTAACCTCAGCTCCTTAAGTGTGTCTTCCTCTCACCTCCATTCTCACTCTTTTAATCTCACTGAAAGTCCCGTCTTCCACTATCTCCCAGTCAACAATGCTGGAGATACGCGATCAGCGAGATTGATCTTCTGTCTGTATAGCTGGGGGTGCAAGGGCTTGCATCTACAGATCAATGTCAGGGTAATTGGATCTGCAGTGCAACACCTTGATTGCTGTGGAAGAACCAGATGAAGGAGTATTTGAGCGTTAACTCAGCATTCAATGTCCACTTTTTGTAGTTTTTCAAATTTTAAAATTAGAATTGTTATAAAATTTCTTCTCCTTTATTGAAATAAACAAGCAAGTACAAATTATTTGTACCATACAATAACCAAAAATAAAAGTACACATTTTATGGTTAACAGAAGAACCCCCGCCCAACTCTTAGCCTGGCGGAAGTTAGAATTCATAAAAATATATATAGGTGAATATTTCTCAAGAAGTATTCAGTTTTACAGCCTGAGGAATAAAAAAAACAACTGGAGTCAATATATCCCTCAGCCTCCTTTGTGAAAACTAAGAGATTGTGCTTTTTACATAAAAATAGCATTTATGAATATGAAATTTAGAAATAAACCATTTATAATAAAAATGTTATTTTCTATGCTTCGAATTTGTACAAAGTACCTGTAATATTAAATGTTCATCAATGTGGCTGTTGATAAAAACACACATTATTCCAAAAAAGTGTCACAAAAGAGCAGTATCAAAAAGAATGAACAACAGAGAAGTGCATTTAAAGTTCACAATGAGTATATTAATAGCAAGTTCGCAAGCAGCTCCAGCATGAAACAGTGTTAAAATCCACAGAAAGTGCAGAAAAAGCCATGTCCACTTTGTCTGTCTGTGGTACTCCCATCCTTTGTTGTCCTTTGTTGCGAACTGACGCGTCTATGGAAAGTGAAAATGTTTAAACTTGAGCGAAACACTCCTGGGGCACATATCCCGGGGGTTTATAAATGTGCTTCATAAATGTAGAGACAAGGGGAAAGAAGAGAGGTAAATACATTTTCTGGTGTGGTCTGAGTTCAGTTACTGAGCCAAACAATGCCATTTTTGCGTCTTTTGCTAGTTTTGCTAGCTAGCTAACTGTGCTGTGGTTGTTTGGGGCCATTAAACAAGAGCAAATGCCATTTTTGCATCTTTTGCTAGTTTGCTAGCTAGCTAGTAAACTGTGCTGTGGTTGTTTGGGGCCATTAAACAAGCGCAAATGGTCTAGTGGTCATTTGCGCAAGAATTATGCAAGGCAAAAATTTGCTGTTTTCTCTCTGAACACACTTTGAGTCTGTTTTTATTCCACCAATACACTGACTTGTCACTAGCTTGGCTTTAGGTTAGGCCATGATGTGGGTTAAAATAAAATTTGGGGGAAGACAGTTAATCTACAGAAAAACTCAAACACCTTAAAAATGAGCATTCCAAAATCGCATGGCTAACAGTGTAACGCAGGTTAGTCTTAACTTCAATGGCCGGGTCAATGGTTATGGGGTTGACAAAATAAATTATTCAATAGGCATACAACATTTTTTAAATTCCATTAAAATTGTTTTCACTCATTTGCTATGTCCATTTTCAATTGCCTGCCAGTCAATTTAAACTCTCTCAGCCAAAGCCTTAAAACAAATCCCTGTTTATAGGATATAGCATATTTACTAAAAAGATATCCATAAAACAGAGAGGTCTTGGAAAAATGAGTAATACAAGTTCAGTCCGCTGACTGCAAAGCCTTTTGTTTTATTAAGTGATAGGTGATGAGTCCTGACTTAAAGTCTGCTCCTGCCCTGTAATTGCTGCTAATTTCTGTAATTGTAGTGCCCATGAATCAAAAGGCATTTATCTCCCTTAAGTGAAACATTCAAAACTTAAAACTTTTTCCGAAAAAAACTTAAGTTTGATGGCTTGTCCGTAATGACACTTAAATGCACAAGGGGCATTCAAGAAGCAGTGAAAATGTATCATCTCATAGTTTTTGCCATTTTAATGAAACACTAGTTTTTTTATTGACTCAGTGTTTTTAAAAAAAATTATAATAAATTTCATTTGTTTTCATCTGCAACAACTTCCAGTAACCACTGACCTTTTGCAATAACTGACTTTGGTCAAGGATGAATCAGCTTAACGGCTCACCATCCTCTGAAGTCTTTTATTGTCATCCTCATTTTTTAATACAGTCAGCATTAGTTGTGTCCCAGTTTTGCTGTTATATAATCATCTCATTAATCATGCAGATGTTTCTGTGCTATAAGACAGTGTGCATGAGCATGAAAGCTAATAATCGTGGCTTTGCATTTTTGTCCCTTATTTCTGAGCAGATAATTGAGTTTTTAAATGGTTATAAACTAGCCTGGGAAGTTGTAGATTTTTACACTTAATCCTGCAGTTTGTCGAAAAACTGGAGTTGGAGATACAGATACAGTACATCATCACTGGACAGCAATATTGTCATGTTCCTGTGCCACTGATTGATAACACTCTCATGTCTGTACATTAAATATTAAGCTACAGCCTGTTGGGAATGGCTAAACAAACAAGATATAACATGTTGATTAGTGAGCTTTAGAGGTACTGGGATGTAGATTTTGTTACTTCCAGATGGAGCCATGGTAAGCTTATCTCAGTTAACCAGTTTCTGGAGCTAGCTTCACATTAACCATACAGACATGAGAGTGCAAATGTCATCTTTTGGAGGACATAATAATCAATAATAATCATGGCACACATCTTTAAATAGCTAAATCTCCCCCTTGAAATTACAAAAAAAACAGGCTGTGCACTGTACTTTCAGATGACCTTAAGTTCTGAGACACATTTCCATTTGAAGCACAAACATTTCCAGACTAAAACACATTCCTTTTCTAAAGCCCCTGGGTATTAATATTTCATATATAGACAGAGAATGTCCCATGTTTCAAGTCAAGAAATCTACCATCACTATCTCATGCTGAAAATCAGCTTTTGCTTCTGTAACCAGAAAATATCTGAAATGGCAATGGATTTGAGGTCATGTTTCTAGTTCAATGTAATCATTACCTCAAATTTCTACACTCATATTTAACACACTTCTTCCCCCTAGAAATAAATGCACCATTATATGGAATATTTACAGTACATTTTCCATTTATTCATCTTTATCTTTTTTTATAAAATGATTCCACCTTCTCCTCACAGTTGTATCTTGCCAATTGTACATATACGCAGAAATGCACTCTGCAGTGTTGTACCACTTTGCACTGCTTTGTTTTGCACCTTTTTTCACATCTAATTCCAAGGGGAACATGAGGTCAGCATGGTACTGATCTGCCCGTCAAAATTGATTTAGAGCCCCTAGTGGAACAGAGCAGTGCCATCACCATTTTCTCAAACCACTGCGTCTTCTGAATAATCTCTCTCTGTCAGCGCTTAGTAAAGTGATCAGAGGTAGATCTGACAGTCGGCTAANGGGGGGGGGGGGTACCACTCTTCCCCGGTCATCCACCTCACCACCTCCTTCTAGATCTCACTCTTTCCTCAATACCATGAGCCACTTGTTTCTTTGTCCTTCTCCCTTTGTTTAACCAAGTACATAGAGGTGCTGTATACAGTGGTCAAATGTGCATGTATCAAATGTTCATGCTAAGATTATTGTGGCCATAAATATCATGGTAAACTGCATTAACATAATAATCATTCCTATAATACTACTACTAGTACTAATGATGTCAAACATGCGAGCCAGTTCAGGCAGCCTAACTTTAGTCCGCTTGTACAATCACATGACCAAAGGTAAAGTGCTATACCGGAGTGCTGTACGAAAGTGCATACGCATAGTTAAGTTGTGGCTTGTTTCATAGGCTATGTAGATGCTGTTTCTACGGTAGCATGTTTACATACATTAGTCAATCATAACTGATTACCTGGTCAAATGTTAGACTGACTTTATGAATAGATTCATCATGCTAAGAATATTATCAGAAGTAGTATTATACTACGATACCACATTCGCCACATTCCTCTCACTGCAACACACACGCCCTTTTAATTAGGGAGGAGTGAGTACACCGCTATCTGTATCTGTCCAAGAAATTAAATTATCTGTATCCGTATCCATACTGAAAATGGGCAGGGCTTAACCCAGACATGGATGGGACTAGATTTTATTTAAGCCTGAAATCAGGGTTGATCAGAAGTTGCTATATTTATTAGAAGTCTATTTACAGAACAGCCTCAGAATTGAGCTTCAAATCAATGTTTTTTATTACAATATTAAGAGAACTATTTTTTTAAAGGTTCCTATATTTATAGTTTATTAGAAAACAGATTAGGATATTTTACGCTGATGATACTTATCTGTACCAGATACTCGTTTCAACCAAGTACTCACTCAACCCTACTTTTAATCATGGCAGTGTATTTACAACACAAACCTTAGACAAAAGCAGGTTTGGTGTTAAAGTATATGACATTACTTTAAATCCATAGTCTGTGTTTCATGGTTGAATACATGATTTGATTAGGGCGTAAACAGTTTCTGCCTCTGTTAGAATAGAATGACCAATAGAATAGGCGCTCCCTTGTGGCTAATCAAAATAAAAGAGTGCTGGGCTGTGTTAATGGTGCTGGCATCTCATCTCCAGTCCATAATCCCTGCTAGACTGGCATGAAATCCTTTTCTTACTCTCTTCTTCCTCTCCATGCTTCCTTCCCCCATCGTCTTGGTAGCTGTAATCCCATCTGAGTGGAAAAGTGTATCAGATAGACTTTCTGATAAAGAAAGCAACGTGACCAAAATGCTTTATTCATCATCTCTGACCCGGCTTATGCAGAAGAAAAAACAAACAAGCTGGACTGCCACATTTAATCAAACACAGCCACACTGACGGCCCTTTCTCACATTCAAGGGCACCTCTGTGGAACTCTTTGCAGAATTTGTTTTGATGAGGGACACCTTTCTGAGTAATGAGGTCAATCATATTACCTTTGCGCCTGACTTAAAAAAAAAAACCTACACAAGGTCTATTTTGGAGCTCATTTATGCCGATAAGGCTAACCTTGTCATTTCAAGAGTGCACACAGCGTAGTCACAGAACAATCCAGATTAAAAAGTGATGAATATTCAGGCTGAGTTCGACCAGTCTGCAAGAGTTGACAGCTAGTGAGAAGTCGGCATCAGCAGATACAGTATAGCTCCAAACCAGCGTCCTATTCAGAAACCACTTTAATATTCTCAGTACGTCTCACTTTGCTCACAGAGGCTCTGCAGTGAAATGTAAATGCAGTAGATAAGATGGATTTTCAGTGTCATTCCACTTTTCTAAAGAGCTTTGTATGTGATTCCATTTCTCTAGTGACATCGGCAAAGGCTGCATCTTGTTGAACTAACCACTTATCACAAATTGCAAACCCTTTAGCCATTACAGACTATCAGGAGACTGTACAAGGTGGTTGGATGACTTTGTCCAGGACTAAAGCAAAAAGTGGCAGAAAGTGAGATTTTGATCTTCATGGCCATGGTAACCATTATCACAAATTTCCAGAGGGATATTTTACTTGGTCAAAATAAGCAATAATCCTCATCAACACATTACACTGAGAAAGAAAGAAAACAATGAGGGAGAACATCAAGGATTTCTTTTTCCTAGAATTAAATGCAATGCTGTTTAATGGGCACTTCAATGCAGTATATTTAGAATGGGTACATTTTTTTACATTTGTGAAATGACAGAATGCGACACTGCTATTCTTTCCAAGCTTAATCCTCCCCCACACGTGTGCCCTTGATAAAGTTAGAACAGAAACAGAATTATATTCATTGATTTAGTCAGAATGAAAGGGATTTCAGAGTGACTCGAAGATAAGAGCTCTTTCTGGGCACTTCCAAAGATACCCACACCCTGATTGTTCTGGGAAACTCAAAGAGGTCTCATCTAGTGTTTGAGCTGCTGCCAGATGAGGATGGTTATATTACATCTCTATCTATTTCCCATAGCATTTGAGCAATTTTTCACGGGCAAGATTAATGGCTTGTTCAGTTTCAGACAATTTAAAGTTGTGTGGAGGACCCCTCTATGGAATTCGGAGAGATTATGAGTTCTATTTGCTGAGGAAATGAACAGTTTGTCCAAATGCCATGAGTCAGCTTTTATTGTGTTCTCTCTTTCAAACTGTGGCTTTGACCAAACTGTATAGTTTCAGTACACACATCACAAGGCAAGCTTGCAAAATAAAATTACTGAACCATCTCTGGGTATTATTGTTTGAATTTGAGTACTTTAATATTGGAATTTTGCCTACTTCTTCTAAAAAGTGGACTGTTCGGCCCTTTTCCCAGCATAATTATCCCATTCTACTTTTAATGTACAACTCATTCATTTTCCACCCACACTCCACCTGTTCTCACATCTCTATTCAACTCATATACCATATACATCTTCCATGCACCACAGCTACAAGCAAGAGGATATTATTAAAATGTTGAAATACCGGTAGTGGCATGCCACGCATGCTCCCTGTTCACAAATATAAGCATTCTTGATACAGGGAATTATGTGAGTCACAGATTAGAAGCCCTCTTTGACCTTAACTGTGTTTCTGTGTTTGTTCTGCAGTTTCTAATCAATTCGTAGCCATAACTGTTATATAGTCCAGACAGGAATGATTTTACTGTAACTGTGGATTGTCCTGATAGGTTGCAGGCTATTGTGTCTTTCCTGTGAGTTCAAAAATACAACATAAATTCCAGCAATTGATTGTTTTATTTTTGTATCCTTGTTTCTTCCATTTTTTTTAGATCGAAATGTTAGAGCACAAATACGGTGGCCACCTCATCTCCCGCCGCGCTGCCTGCAAGATCCAGACTGCCTTCCGCCAGTACCAGCTCAGCAAGAACTTCGAGAAGATCCGCAATTCGCTGCTTGAGAGTCGTCTTCCTCGACGCATCTCCCTGCGCAAGGTCCGTGTGCAAAACACAGAAGGTTTCTCTGCTGAACGGGCCCTGGCAGAAGGTTGCAATTTGGCAGGCATTCCATTGGTGCGCTCACCATCTCTGCCTACCACAGTTGGTGGCACGCTGACCGACCTGGAAGACTCATTCACTGAACAGGTCCAGTCACTGGCAAAGTCCATAGATGATGCACTCAGCAACTGGAGCCTGAAGACCATGTGTTCACTGCAAGAAGGTGGCACTTATCAGTTTAGTGCTGACTCCTTTAGTGCAGCAGCAGCAGCAGCCGCAGGAGTAGCAGGTGGAGGAGAAGGAGGTGGTGTGGGAGAGTCAACAATTCCTCAAGGCCTGGTAGACCCAAGTGACCTGTCGAGAAGTGCAAGCAAGCTGATGATGGCATTCCGGGATGTGACGGTGCAGATTGACAGCCAGAACTTCCGTGTTTCATCCTCAGTCTTGGAATCCTCCACTTCTGTCACCCTCGGCAGCTGTGTCCAACAAGAGGGAGCTGCCGCCACTGTCACGACTACTTCCACAACAACAAACTCCACTCCAGCCTTCATTCCTCCTGGTCCCTCACAAGAACCCTCTCCTTCTCCTGCAGAGCTCCCAGCTGAACCCATAGATCCCCCTCCGCCCCCACAAGAACCCCCTCCACCCCCAGAATCATATATAGAAGGAGACGAGCAGGATGTTGAATTCCCTGCTCCTCCTCCGAGTGAAGAAGAGCTAGGGGATGATGAGCAACCTCCCATAACCCCTCTGGATAAGATGGCTGCCCCTCAAAACACAGAGGAGATTGTGGTGGTGGCACCACCACCCACAGAACCCCCTTATGCACCTCCACCACATGGGGCTTTACTGCTGGGGAGCTCCCCCGTGGTAGAGCCCCTAGAGGTGAAGAGGTGTGGCTCTGAGACAGCAGACAACAGCTCAGAGCAGATGAGCAGCAGCAGCACATCGACAGAGGCACGCTCCACATCTGAAGCCTCATCCAAGGAAGCACTGCAGGCCATGATCCTCAGCCTGCCGCGCTACCACTGCGAGAACCCCGCTAGCTGTAAATCACCCACCCTTTCCACTGACGTCATGCGAAAACGCCTCTACCGCATTGGCCTCAACCTCTTCAATGTGTGAGTAGCCACTGCATTTTCAATCTTTTGTGTTTAGATGATTCTAATTAATTTTTCAATCAGGCTAAAGTTTGTGTTGTCACTTTAAGTCACTGTTTACTGGTTAGCCATAATTTACTGCAGTGAAACACAAAATTAATGAAACAATTAGAGTTACTGATTGTGAGTTAGTTAATAAGGGTCCAGTAATGTAATTGTTCTTCTTGAAAAGTTTTAAATTCATTAAATCTGCTAATACAGATATAAAGGATGAATATATATTCTGATTAACATTATTATTGTGAAGATTAAAAGAGAAAGTACAGTGCTTTTATTGGAAAGGATACTTTATGTACAGTGAGATTTATGAAACAGTCTGGATCCAACCTGCATCAGTTTGACGGGTCCCTCTGGACTCTAAGAGCAAAGAAAAGCACTTTTCCTCACAGGTCCCCATTGTGCTGAAAGAACAAACAGAATCAAGCCCAAGTCCCAAGCTAGATCTGAGGTGCCTTTTTTCTTCTCAGAAAGACAAATCAGAGGTACAAAAAGAGAGAGGATGACTTAAGACAGTAAAAGGTGTGAAGATTGACATGGTGCAAAGTCCCATGGCCCTAAGTTACAGTACTGCTGCCTGTCAAGTGTTTCATTCTGGCACTGCACAGTTAAATGATAACAGTGGCATTTTCCCACTGTTTTGGTCTTTTTTGAAACAATAGGATCCCTAATTTCAGACAGAGGAGACAAAAACAGGCTAGTCTTTTTACCTGGCAATTGTCAATTTGCTGGCTGAATTGAGCTGTCATGATTACCTGGCAGAGCAGCTGTAGCTTGCTAGCTAAAATTACTCAAGCTAACATTCAACTCCATGATTTGGTTAGAAATGCTGTCTATTTTAAAGCAGGATGTTTTCACTTAACATGAGAACAGACTTTTAGGATGAAGGAAACGTAATGCTAACATCATCTCAGGTAACCTTAAATGTGGTTGAGCGTAAAATTCTCCAAATCCAAGAGCAGGGCAGAATTGCTCATGTTAGATTAACTTTGGGGAGAAATATAAACATTAACCTTATTGCAGCATGCTAATGTTAAGTTCTCTTTGGCCTTGAAAATAATGCTCAGTTACCAGAGAGTGAGCTAGTTAGCCAGATATGCTAACGATTGAGCCTATGTTAATAGGAAAACGTGCTGTTTAATCAATTTTTTAAAAGGGTAAAATAAAGATACCAACCTCCAGACTCTTTAAATGGAAAGGATTGCTCTTTCTACTTCTGCTTGAAAAAAAAATCCACAGATTGACAGACGTGCTCTGCCTAACGAAGGTTTCTCAATATAGTTTCTTTTTTATAAGAACTTGATGATACATTTTATCTGACTTTTGTGTCAGGTATGAAGTCTTAAAGTGTGCCTTTAATACGAAGTACCCAAGTTTACGGTGTTAAACCTGATACAGGTAAATCTTGCAATCCTAATACCCAGCTCTCATTGCATTTTCCTCTGGGGCTTCACAAATTGTCAGC
Source organism: Lepomis gibbosus (assembly GCA_029875015.1). Classification (NCBI taxonomy): domain Eukaryota; kingdom Metazoa; phylum Chordata; class Actinopteri; order Centrarchiformes; family Centrarchidae; genus Lepomis; species Lepomis gibbosus. The sequence goes on from JAPMOB010247499.1 coordinate 19,043, forward strand.
AGAAGAAAAACATGTCTGCCTTAAAAAACTTGTTTATGTTTGCTGGTTGCAGCTTTTCAGTCATTGTGAATTCAGTTCCCCTTGCTGCCTAGTGAAGAGTGACAAAGTCAGAATCAGATAAGACCTTCCCAAGAGGCGCTCCAGACAGGTGCAAGGTGGTTACATGGCAGCGAGAGATAGGAAGAAAAACGTTGCCATGGTGACAACATTGCATGGGGCCAGCACTGACTGAATTTGTTGATTTGTTGAGAGAAACACTGAATTCTTGAGACGTGTGTCAAACTAACTCAGTTTTGCAGTAAACAGAAAGCTTAGTGAACTATGACCTCCAGCTAGTTATGCTAGAAACACTGAAAAACCCTATTTTTACATATTACAGATACATTTATGTCAACATTTATTTCAAGCTAGAAAAGCAGAGTGAAATCTAGTGTGGGAGCTGACTTTAGCTTGGTTTATGCCTCAAAACAACCCTGGTTTTATTTGTTTAACACTTTGAATTCTCCTTTTAGAAATGTTTGTAACCACATGACTCCTGAAAATGCGCTACGCAGCCAACGGCACACTTGGAAGCAATCTTTAAATAGGGAGATTTACCATATGCTCTATTAGCTTTTCACCCAGAGCATACCCTAAAGGACCTTAACACCCCACATATTCAAATAAATGTACTGGCTCACTCATATATTACAACTTGAGCTCAACCACTGATGGAGCAGCTGCATACAATTACTTGGAATGCATGAGGGGTGAATTCAAAAAATAATGGCAACGATGCACAAAGCCTAAAATTCTCATTAGTCATTCTGCTGCGAGTTGTGAATGTAATTAAAAGTTCCTTCAGCACTGTGTGAACCGACACCTTGGGAATTGGAATGAAAAATTTGTTAACATTTCAATCCAAGCAGGCTTTTTTTGTCCCTGCCAACTCAACCATTTCTGTAGAAGCTCTCTGTGCTTTCCAAAGTATCTTGCAGTGATGCAAAATACACTGTGTTCCCTTGGGTTCAAAACCACTACAAGATTTTGTTAAGATATTTCCCCAATTATGCCATCTCATACAAATTTAGAAGATTGGAGCTCATAAACACACACATTATCTTTTTTGCTCACTGCCAAGCTCTGCAGCGCAATAAAAGTGCACAATAAAGCCGATTAACTTTGACTCAGTGCTGGAGCATGACACTGAAAACAAGAGGAAAGGGAATGAGCTGTGCAGTAACTGGGTGGAAGATGGAATAATCACCCGATGAAATGTACAAAATATGCAAAATAAAATAAAATGTTAATGGCCCAAAAGAGAGATATGAAGCTGTCAAGTAAGTTTAAGTATGGTATATTTTTCTATTTTCAAAGGCAAAGAGAGAGGTAGATTATACAGAAAATTTAATAAGGTGTATTATGAATTAGATTAGAATATCAAATCAACAACATCTGTTTAGGAGATCTCCCAAAGAGCATTAAGAAAAATAATTACAGATTTATAGTAGAACAAATCCTGCCCAATTTTGCTGTGCATAAAATGTGTCTTGAACTAACTTTTTTGTCATAGCGTTTAGGTTTTTATACTTGATTTCAACTAACCAAATGGTGTGCAACAATTATCTAAATATACTATAAAAATTCACAAGGTGAAAGGTGTCTTTTGAGCAGTGTCTTACAGAATCGAAGGTCAAATTCTGTATGTCATTATTTAGTATAGTGTATAGGGCACTAGTTAAGGCTGCACGATTAATCAAATTGCGAAGTCGTCATGTGCGATTACATAACAGCAAAAAGTGTGCAATTTAATAAAACAGAAAAGGTGTGTGTGACGCACCACCGCACCACTAATCGTTCAAAACATGCGCACTGGCATTTGCTCTGAGCGCTCTGTGACAGAGACAGAGACAGAAAGAAGTCAGCACCAGCTGAAGCGGTAAGACAGAAGAAAACTTGGAGAAGATAAGGAAGGTTTGTGTTTGGCTCGCTTGCCATTTAATGTTCGCTGTATCTTTGTCTTTTGTTGTTCAACATGTTTAACTTTTCATTGAGCCTGTCAGCTTGTCAGTCACTTTTCGTCAACCAACCACAGCCTGTATAGGGAGGGACAAGTTTGACAAGTTAGTACTTAGCATTAACAAGAGACCAATGTAGTGCCTTTTGCTAAGACAAGGATTAAACAATAACAACCTACAGAAATGAAACAGCTGTAACTGGATATAATATTCAACTAGTGGTAAAAAAGTATACTATTATATGAAATTCTAATTGAATGTAGTATTTAATATATTATTGTTAAACTATAATATTATTATATGAGTATACGATTAACTATACATTGTACTCTTTTTTTAATACACTCATATACAGTCATATACTCCTCCAGGTTGTGAATACAAACTCTGCATTAGACAGTGGCAGTGTGCATATTATATTTACTCCTTCAAGTCGCCTCCTCCGTAGAGCAACACGCTCACCTTGTTCTGTTTCACATCTGTTTTACTTATTCATGTTCTTGTTTGTTCAAGTTGAGAAATACACATTTCAAGTCAATATTTTGCGCATTGGTTGATAATTAAGCAAGTAGACTCGTATAGACTGAGTTCGAAATGGAAGGCAGTTGCCTTGCTGCCTCGATACCATAATGAGATAGTTACCTCAGAAGGCATCACACAAGTGAAGGCAGCTCTGTTTACATTAGTTTCGAACAGCCTTCTAAGGCAGCACTTAGGCAACGTGTGACGTCAGAACGCCGTGTTGCCTCTCTTTTGGCTGTCAGAAGAGACGCTAGCCTTAGCAACAGCTAACTAGCTATTGAAAAGCCAAATGGCTAACAGACGCCTCAGAAATCGTACTGAACAAACTTGGTTGGTTACAGTCATGGGCTGATGTTATAGTTCAATGTTTAGTTCTCGCAAGATTATCAAAAATCGAAGTGAGAAAACTACTAAAAACTTTGAAAAAACGTATAATTGTGTATATATTCAGCTTGTTTGTCCGCCATCTTGACCAGTTTTCGATAGCTCTGGCGAACCGCGCTGCTTATGGAGAATAGCCAGCATCAGGTCAGTTCGGCCTGTTTCGAACACAGCCATAGTACCATTTCCATCCGCCCATCCATCATCAACCGCTTATCCTTCATACAGGGTCACAGGGGGGCTGGAGCCAATCCCAGCTGGCATTTGGCGAAAGGCGGGGTACACCCTGGACAGGTCGCCAGTCCATCGCAACATAGTACCATTTGTTCCACTTAAATCGAATTGCATTTGCAATATTGTCCACAATAATCCCAATATGACTTTTTCTCCAAATCCAAATCTTGACTTTTAATATCCAGGAAATGTGTCAGAAACTCTGATTTAAAGAAGTCTTGTCAACTACATAGAAAAGATTACTGTATGTTCGTTCACCACAAAACAATCATGTCACATGCTAGTAACTTATGATATCAAATATGTATTTATTAATTATTATTAATAAGTAATTATTAATTATATATTAAGAGACTGTTACAGACCTTCTTTACATTGAAGTGATAAAGCTGCTGATGTGATAATTATGACGGAAGCAAAAAGGGAAGTCAGGTGATCGTTCCATAATCTTAACCTAATGTTTATTATTATAACCATGACGGCGAATGTCCCCTAACCTTAACACCTAACCCTAACTTTTTAACCCAAACTATGATGTTTGCCCAAATCTAACCAAGTTTTCGTATTTAAACTTAACTAAACCTTAACCAGAGCATTGTCAAATCATTAAACAGATTTCATTTTCAGCACTGGCTTATAAAGGTATTGAAAAGGCACATACAAATGATGTCATCGTGGCGTCAGTTTAGAAAACACCTCTGTGTGTGGTTCTAGAGGGCATGGATAAAAGACATATTTTGTTCTTTAATTTGAAGGACTTGTTAAATTGTGAGCTGCTAAATTTAACAATATACAGTAAAACTACTTAAAGGATAGAGTTATGGTTTGGTGGTTCAAGTTTAAGTCAATATTTAGTCATGCTCAAATGAGCAAAAAAACTAAAACACAATATTAAATGAAACAATGATTAAAATTAATATTGGATGTAAAGTGAAAACATTTGCCTTGTTAATCCAAAGGATGAGTTGGAACTTCTAACCTAGTATTGACACTCTCATTTCCCAAACATTGCTTTAATCTTTATCTGTGTAGAGCACATAATGGTATTTTAGTCCAGCCAACCAGTTAAATTGAGCAACTCTCTCAAGCCCTGCCTGTTCTTACAAAATGTCTCACTCGGTCAGACTATATTTATTATACTCTTTACAATTAGTTTTTCAAAAATGTCCACTTTGATAGTGTCTGTATGGATGCTAGAGTGGCAGAGAAAGATTGACTGTAGCATTTATCTGTTTGTTCAGATTTAATTTGAAACTATTTTATTAGTACATATCTTTTGAAGGAAAGGGATGACTCTACACATTTGTAATGACTGTTTAATGAAAGCTCCTAGTTTGATTACGAGGTTCTGTGACTCTTCAGAGATATATTCACAAAACCACAGGTTTCATAGGCTTTTCTGTCTATTTGCAGTTCCCGTCTTCTCATTCACCCGATCAAACACCTTGAAAGATAAGCTGACTTTTAATAAATTGACTACAAGGGAGGAGAGAGATAAAATGAGCAAGGAGAGCAAAAAATAAAAAAGTAGAGAGACAGAGGGCAATCGAACTTGAGGCTTATTAGTTCCACCAGTTCATATCCTCCCTCTAATACCTGCGCTGTTGTATCCTTTGCATCTTAAACAGGGCTGTTTGCTTTGGGCTAAAACTTGGGTATTGCTTAATCATGCGGACAAAAAAGCTCACACGTATGCCCACAGTTGGATAATGTTACGTGTGAGTGTGTGTTTGTCTTGCAGAAGGTACATTACAGACATGTCAGTTTGGGGTGTATCTGTATGTGTGTGTGTGTGTGTGTGTGTGTGCACGCAAGAATACACACACACACACACACAC